>CM077807.1:10828430-10954996 GCA_039737535.1 Lagodon rhomboides
ATTGTTGTTGTTGTGTTGTTATTATTCTATTGTTATTATTGTCATTATCATGACTGTAGGTGGTTTGTCAAAAAAGGGGGGCGCTCAGAGACACTCCAGAGGATGAGTGATCCCGAGAGGAGCAGCAGAAAAGGAGAAAGTTACAGCTCAAAAACCACCGAAAACAGACATTAGTAGAACTACTGTGTGAGACACACACAAAGATTATTCTATTTTTTACTTTATTTATTTATTCATTTATTTATTAAATCACTCACCCATCCTCCTTGCTCCTTGACCCAGGGGGCAAAGGACTCCATGTAGCGCTCTGCATAGCCTTGCACGCGCTGGGCACCTATGGCTGTCACAACTCGCCGTGATACCTCCATGGTAACAGCCATACGTTGCAGTGTTGGACTAGCTGTCGGCGGCAGGGTTCTGGCCTCCGATGCTTGACAGCTACTGAAGGTATCCAGAAGATTGGCATATGATGCATAGGAAAGCCGTGCTAAGCTGGAGCGCAGGAAGGGGTCTGAATTGATCTGTAGAAAGATGTGCATGTAGCAGTATAGGGAGTGCCAGTTTACATATGCATACAGATAAATCTCCATGCGAGGAACGCTTACACTGTGTGTTAAAGTTTGTTCCATATTCATCTGGCATTGTTTCCATTGAGCTTTCGGTGAATGTATTACCATGGTAGGTGGCAATAAATAGCTGCTGAGCAACAAAACCAACCACTGTTCCCCCAATGTAGCTTTACACACCTAATGATGAACCAATGCTTACCTTAGCGTTTATAGAATCTCCCTCCAAAGAGAGCACCTGAACAAGCTGGTGCACCACTGCATCTTTCTCACACACTGATAAAAGAAAGAAGCAACAACTTAATGAATGATCAATGAAAGGGTCATGTGAGACTGAATCAAGCTGTGTTAAAAAGGCTGCTCAAGGTTCAGGTACCAGTAACGCATTTTGGTCTGGTCTAATGAACAGTGAACAGAGCTAGAGCTGGGCAGACATTTAAAAACACTGCCTCCTACTGGTGTAGGTGTAATTCCTTTTCTACATGTTGTGGAGGGAGTATTTTTGTTTGTAGTCCCAGGAAAGCAAGGAACACATGCAGAGCCACAAAAAGGAAAGACAAGCACAAAAAACACAGTGAAAATATCACAAAATAGCTGGACCCAACACAAAAGTTGTCTGTTTATAATAACATAATAAACTTGGTTAATTTTGACAGAGGATGCAATAAAAGGGCCGAGGGTCACTTTTATTCATTCATACCTCACAGGGTCTTCCAGTTAAGGCATAGCTTATGTCCTTTCAATAAATTGTTTATAAGAAACAATGACTTGTTAAATATTTGTTTGATTTAACTTAATATTTGCCAAGTTTAAAAATCAAATCTGTAACATTACATACAAATTTAAAAGAATTGGCAACTTTTTAAAGGCTTATTGAATTAGCTTTAAATTGGCCCATTTTTAAAATAGGTACCAATTACAAACATCTGATTTTAAAATATCTGTATCAACTGCAAACTTTTCCAATTAGAATACTTTATAAATCCAATAAGAGTGTCTATTAATGGTTAAATTATATTAGATTATAAGTTAAAACTTTGTATATTTGTCTTGAAATACATTTTGTTACTTGACAGGAAAAAAGACACAAGGAAGACACCCATGGCTCTCCTCATGTGTCCTCACTCTCCTGGGTGACCTGATAGTCTGATGTACTGTATCTGTATCTATTGAGGGAGGGAGCTCAGTGGGAAACAAAAAATTAACTGTTGAATTAGCCTACAAAAGAGACAATAATTACTTTTCTGATTATCTGTTTCCTAACAGTATGTTCAGTGGCTGTTAATGGGTTAAAGTTGTGTTTTACTAGAGGTGGATGTTATAAAAATGAAATTATATGCATAGGAACTAAATGCAATGTAGTTACATGAATGTAATTTTAGTTCTGGTGGACTCTCCTCTCTCCACTTCATGACTGGCTGCCAGAATGTCTGTTTCAGTGTTAAATGTGTTTTTAAATAAACCTTTTAATTCTTTGTTGATGGTGGTTCTTGGTAGCTGGCGAGAGGGGAATCTTATTATCACATGTCACCAGGGTTTCTCTTAGACCAGGGTGGAACATTACCTAACAATAAAGCATCTGACATTAGGAGAAACATTAAGCGAAAGATTTTCAGAAAACTACAACTCCCTTCACAGTTGGCAATTCAAAGGTGACAGACAACGCAGCAACGACAACACTGGACACACTTTGCAGATGTTAAGAGAGGAACTGCAGACATTCAAAGAAGCACTGCTGGTTATTATCAAAGCTGAGACTGTAACACCATTTAAGGAAAATAATAAAGATCTCTGCATGAACAAACAAAAGAGGACATACTGAACGAGCTAGCTGGCAAATTTTGTACAAACGCACCAAGTTAAACTATGGACAGTGTAGTAGTGGCAGATCAGACACGACAAGCAATTCTGTGCATGGCATCACAATATCACAGGAAAACACGGAATAGTTTCCTGCTGTGCTTAGGCCAGGGCATCTTTATTGGTAATTGTTCAGTATAAAAAACTGACTGTGGATACATGTATTCCATCACTTTTATTATGTTCTATAAGTTATCATTTGATGTAACAGCCATAAACACAACCACTTCTACAATTAGATTCAATATTGTGTGTGTGTGTGCGTGGTTGCGTGCGTGCTTGTGTGCATGTGTGCGTGTGTGCATGTGTGTTTTATTACCTGGCTGGGCTGGAGGACTCAGTTTCTTACTACTGGTGGACTCCTGGGCAATCTTATCCAGTTTCCCTGCTACTTCATTAAAGAACTCAGGAGTGTGGTCTGCATCAACATAAAGCAACATAAAGGATGAAATTAAAGGAACAGACGCGTATCAGGGGTGTGTCGGTCTGATGGTGTTCACAGTCTGACAGCTGAACAGATCCTTCACTCATCATATAAAATAGAAATGTCCCGCAAAGCAACTTTACAGGACCAAACAACAGTAATATGGTGACTGGTCATGTTGTTGGCAACTTACATGAGGAAAGAAAAACCACAGTTATACGTGGAGAAGTTTCTGTCCTCCTGTCTGCATCCTATCTGTACTGCAAGGGAGACTCGCCTAGCTTCTCACTGCCTTCGTCTGAATGTTACTATCTCTGGAAACTTGTATTGAAAAAAATCCCGACGACTGGTAGCCCTCCCGATTGAGACTTCGGTGAACTTTTCCCCAGACAGAGGGAGAGTAAGACAGGGTCCACTGCTTACTGATGGTGATTATGTAATTATGTAATTTAGAGCGATAAAACCTAACTTTGACACTTTCCACGATGCATGGTGGGTCAGAATCTCAATCACAACACATTATAACAGCATCCATATGGCGGATGTGGTAACATCACACCAGGGCATCAGCAGCGCACCTCTACAATGTGAAATAGGCAACTAACTATATGGCCAATGCCAAGGGCTGGCCCTGTATATCGACATAAAAAAGTACATTTTAACTTCAGCTTAGCAGCTAACAAATGATCATGTAGTTTGTAGTTTAATAGTGTAATAGAGGAGCTTACTGGGAGAGACAATGGTTGGCAAAGGCTCTGGACCTTTGACAAAGGAGAGTGTGTTAGGCCTTTGCAGATGAGATCCAGTCCCGTCTTTGTCCTTCTGCTTCTCTAGCTTTTTCCTGAAGAACTTGGAGATCTTTCTTTTTATCTTCTTTTGGTTCAGCTTCTTCTCCTTGTTATCATCTTCTGATGTGGAAGAGTGGGATATGGCATCATCCTGCGGGAACAAGTTTTTCTGCTCATTATTAAGGGTTTGATGATTCTTCTATGGGTGTGTTGTGATTATTTTGGCTATAGTGATCAGCTGTGTCAACTGCATTATCAACACATTTACCAAATGGCAAACTAACCTGGGAAGGGTCCCAGTTATCTGGAGAAACTGACACAATAATATCATACTGATATCACAGAAATATATATTTAATATACTTATGCTGATACTTCAACCATGGACCTATACTAGGGATGAGCAAGTACACCACTATCTGTTCAGGCAACTAAATTATCATAAGTTGCTATGTTTACAAAACTATTTACAGAAAGGACTCAGACTGAGGGCAGATCAATGTTAATTCCTCACTATGTGTTTAACATTTAGATTCAGTTGCCCAATTTGTGGCCCATCACTTACATTTTCACAAGTCAGTATGGCTCTTGAAAATAATGTTGCCCACCCCTGCCCTGGAGGGTCCGAGATCCACCCACCATAGTCTCAATAGTGCTGCCTTACAAGAGCATCGCACATTAACGTTACACAGTCATCTGTTGGGAAGATTCTAATAAACATTTATTTATGAAATCAACACCATTTGGAAGATCCATGTCGATAAAAGACAGTAGGTATTGTACGTGACCCAATTGTTTTCTTCTTTCTGGCTCCAGGTCTTACTGTGCACGAGAGGCACTGCTTCACGGGACAGCTGTCAATCAAAGACAATCGACAGATTCCCTCAGAGATATTAATTATTTAAACAGGATTTATAAGAGTGTCGTACACTGAGGTTATTCTATCAATGAAATGTAAATGTAAATTTAAGTAAATTAAAAGGGACAGTTAAGAATGAATAATTGGAAGAATGAATTAACGACAGTGCCACATTTAATTCCTATCACAAGTACGTTTTACCTGCAGCCTAAGACTCTGCCTTTCTTCTTTATCTGTAATGTGAAAACGTCCTACTCATAGTTCTGCTCATTATAAAGTTACAAAATCCCAGTGATTCATCGGAGCGTCTCTGCTACCGGCTGCTCAGAGCACTGTCAGCACAGGACCTCTACACATTTTGGGACCCTAGACCAGATAAGCATTTGGTGTCCAAATTGCAGCTTCTCCTATGATTTAACTGAAATTGCATGTTGTGATTTTTTTTTTTACCAACTGTATGAGCTAATAAAAAAATATATTATAGATTATTATTATTATAGATTTGTTTTCCATTATTTATAATTCCTCATTGAAATGTTATTTTGTTGTTTGTCAGAATGTATTAAAAACACTGATAAAACAAATGCTGATTAGACAACACGTGTTATAAAGGCTATTTGAACACAGGTGTGCCTTGAGATTTTGCTTGCCCTTTGGTGTACCTTGGGCACAGAAACTTTGAAAACGTCTAACCTGTCCAACATGCTGCCAGCAGCTTCACTTTGTTGCTATCTAGACAAAATGTAATTTCTTTCAAAACAGATGTCTGATTTTGAAATTTATTGGTTGTGCTCGAAAAAATGTTTAAATAAATTCTGGGTTGACTTGGCCTTTCAGGTGGTGACAGAGAATTGTCTGAAATGGAAAGGGTTATGGTACACTCCCCAGAGTACATATCAGTAGTTTAAATCATGGCACTGCAACAGTATTAAGTAGATATTCATGCACTTTAGAAAAAGTTTGTGTTTCACCAAAAGCATGAGAACAAGAAACTATGGCGTCCGGACAGTAGCTGATAAATATCTCACTCTGGAGCCAAGTGTCAGACAGAAACTTCAAGACAGACGGAAAAAGAAATGTATGACATCATGATTTGGGTACAATGCCCAATTAAAACAACTTCCTTACTTCTGTTTGCGATCTGAGTTGGGACAGTTTGCCCTTGGTTTTACGAAGAGGCAGCTGTTTAACTAAGTCCTTGAATCCAGTCTTCTTCTCATCAGCAGAACTGACACTTTCCGCCTTCGAAGCCGACCCATACTTCTCCTTTGGTTGATGCTTGGAGCTAGCAATGGAAAGAACAAAGGACATTGAACAACAGGGCTAGTAAATTATAGGTATACTACAATTACACACACTTTTAATTAAGGGCTACAAAATTAACTTTGATGCATCTTGCCATCAAGATGGATCTTGATAATACAGGTGATGATATATAATGTCATGTTTTGAGGAGACCATCTGCATGCTCCTAAAGTTTGTTTTTATCAAGTACAGGTACATCTCTTCGTTATAAATTGCAAATTGTGAAACTGTGATAGCGATATGCAGAGAAAGCTTTTGGTTGTCCTCAAGTGAAATTTTTGACATTTAAAATTAGGTGCTTTGGATTTTGCTGTCACATCATTACTTTTTTTGGCTAAATGCCTGATGTACACACCGACAATGTTTTTTTTGATTAACACTACTATACAACAGTCAGTAGTCAGTAATAAATTATTACATAAGCAATCAGTAGTCATTGCTACATAGAGAGGGGTCAAAGAGTCTGAGGTCATCTTTAATAGTGCCACATAAACCTGGAACAATTTTTTTGAGGATTCAGAAAGTGAATGGCAGTGTTGAAAGTCAAATTGTTTATTACACGAAGATTAGCTTTCTCACTATTATCACGACTGGGGTTCAACAATGGTGTGGACTCAAAAGCACGACTGACACAGAGTTAGGCAAAGTAAAAGTCTTTACTTAGAAACAGGTTTGGTACCCGGGAGACCAATCAGCGTAGGCAAACAAATCAGGCAGGGGTAAGGCAGAGACGAGGTCGAGGCAAAAATAGGCAGAAGTAAAAAAAAAAACAGAAGATACTATGAACTTTAGGAACAAAGGCTGGGACGCTATGTACGGAGACAAAAGACAAACTGTCAACGGACAGGGGAAACACAGGGACTATATACACACACACAGAGGGAACAGGTGAAAGTAATCAGGGCGGGGAAAGACAACCAGGGAGGAGGATGAAACCACACGAGCAGGGAGAGGGGATCTGAAACGAGAGGAGAGGTAAATACAACAAAATAAGACAGGGAGAAAACTATAATGTGGAGCGAGTCATAACAACTATGGCTATTAAGGTTACCACTGCTAAATGCCCACTACAGGATTTTAACCCCAGATCTTGCAGTCACAGATGGTTATTCGAGATTGCTGACAAAATTACAGTTCATGGATGACAAAGGTATTGATGCCATTGACCCTCTCGCAAATCCAATTGAGCATGTGACATTATGTATCAGTGCTTACGACGCCGCCAAATGCCACAACAGTCTGTCCAGGAGCTCACTGATGTCCTGATCCAGGTCTTGGATGGGGACAGGAGGACACCGTCAGGAGCATGCCCAGACGTTGTCGGGAGTGCATACAGGCACTACAACTGAGTCAGATTATAGGTGTGATAAAATTCACACAAGTTGGATGCAGCCCTCAGTGGGTTGATGATTTTGGTTTCCATTGACTGCTGTTACATCTTTTTGTTCTCAACAAATTATACAATCTACATTAGTAAAGATTCTCAACTTAAATCATTTGTTAATGAAGATCCGATGTGTGATTTAAGTGTTCCCTTAATTTTGAGCAGTGTAAAATATAATGGTGTTGAGACAGAAATTGTATTTTTTATAATTTTTTTATATCAGCATCCAGCCTGAGGTAAATAAAATAGAACAGTGACACAAAAAACACGGTGGAGACGTGGTGATGTGGATTACCTGCACTTGTTAACCCGGTAAGCGCCTCCTACTCTGCCAGGCCTCTCCGTCAGGGGGATGGAAAGTGTCCGGTTGAGGAAAGCTTTCAGGACTAGACGCGTCTCAGCCTTGACCTCCACCAGAGAGATGGAAGAGATGGAGGACTCTGACATCACTACATTGTAAAACAGAGAGGCAGTTTACAAAAAAGTACGCTAGCTTTCTTATTTTGGGTTGTTTTAGTGGGAAACATTCTCAATATACATCAAGTGTGATGGCTGTGATACTATAATTATTTTTCCAGCAATCTAGACATAAAGAAAAAAGCTGTACATCCATGTTTGTATTCTTTTTGTCCACTTGTTACAAATGGATAACCTGCTGGCTCTGATTTCCCATGTCTAATCTACAAGGGAGGTCTGATATCACACCATTTCTTCTGATTTTAAGGTCTTTGTGGATACACAGGGTGCACACAGTGGCCCACAGATCCAGCATCAAGACTGCCAGGTTGGTGATCATTACAACCAGAGATATTTATCTAAGGGTTTTGGCAGGTGTCAATACACTCTATGCAATGTAACTGAATACTAAGCGATTGAACTGCTCCTGTGCACAGATTTAAATATATACTCATCTATTTTCTATCTTAAAGAAACATCTTTAAAAACTGCAGAATACTCATAGAGCTTACAGGACAAGCTCATGGCTAAAGCTCAGGTTGTATGGCCCTCAATGAGAGCGTACAATTAACTTAAGTGACAAATACGGTGACCAGATGCAAAGTTAAAACACCTGCTTGACCAGAGAGGTAAATCTGACCAGTTCAAAGTTCATGGTGACAGTATGGAGTTGAAGAATAGAAATGAAAGGCTATGACAGGAAGGAAACACAAGATCCTAACGCTGTGTTGCCTGGAGGCGACTGGACTGGTTTCACTTTCTTTAAGACGTTTCAACTCTCATTCAAGAGGCTTCTTCAGTTCAGTGTGTGTGTGTGTGTGTGTGTGTGTGTGTGTGTGTGTGTGTGTGCGTGTGCAACGGGACAGTGCAGAAGAATCCGCACCGGCCGGCCGGACAGGACGGAAACACAAGGAAGTACTATCATGACTGCATGTTTTTAACACACTCTGTAAAAGCTAAATGTCTTTGAAACGGATTTCGTTTTTAACAGAAACACGCTACAAAAAAATAACTTCAAGCGTGACGATAACGTCAGGGAAGTCTACAATGAATCCCCGAGGGGACTTCTCTAGGACCAAGGTTTCATGTGCGCGAAGTGAATAGTGTTCAGTAAAACATGCGAGTAACGTTCACAGGATGTAACTAAAGGACAGACTGAAGTAAACTCCATTTAACGTCTTTTCGCAGCCTACCTCTTCCTAAGTGTTCGGAGAGCTTCAGTACACGGTCCTCTTCCCGGTTTGTCTCCAGCTCCAGTCCTCAGGGGAGGAGCGACGCGCCTCCAGTCAAACTCCACCGGACGGTACGGAGCTCCGGAGGGGACATGCTGATGTGTGTGTGTTTTTTTTTAAACTATAGTAATTCATGCGCCCGATCACCATGTGTGAAAGTAGAAAATCAAAGCAGTCGATTAAATGCAGGCCTATTATCGTGGATCGAGACCATTTCATAATTTGTGTTAATTAATGAATAATTACTCCATTGAAATGTTCAACAGAAGTGTATTATTATTAGGCTATTGTGGTATTAGGTGTGGGAGAAAAAGATGACTGTCCCAGGACATTTTGTCTTCATGTGACAGGATGTCATACAGTTAAATATGTCTCCCACATTTGTTACATGTAATAGGTATTTTGATGCTCCACCACGAGTGTCCAGGTGTAGGTTGTATTAGCTATTTTGATGATGATGATGATGATGATGATGGACGAGTTGTCAAGGTAACAGTAGTTTGGTTATAATGATAATTATTAAACAGTAAGTACTGTTATGTAATTGCTCTCCCATTTTACTAAAATGCTGGTCACAGGCTCCACTTATTGGATTCATTCAACTTTTTCATGAACTTCCCTGATATATTGAAGTCTGTGGATTTTTTTTTAATGGTCAAAGAAGATTCCTTACTGACATTACATTTGATTTTACAGCATTTTTATTAAGATATGCAGGGTTCGAGTTACATCAGCACAGCTCCCATGACAGCAGTAAAATCACACATCTGTGTGGGTCTATAATACATAACCAACAACCATTATTTTAAACACAAATAACACATTTCTCACTGTAATGAGTATTCCTTACATTAATGATATAAACAAGTTAAAAGAAACATGTTTTCCAGAGGAACTCTGGTCCATATCTCTTGTTAATGACAGTGACAATGACCACATATGTCTCTCTCTCTCTAGGGTGTGTGCTGTCACTCCTTTTCATAGGCTTATTAATATTTAATAACTGTTGCTGTGATCTTCTTGACACAATTGATACAAGAAGTAGGCTGCTGTGTATGTGAGAACTTCATGGACGTGGACCATGCAATGAAGTGAAGTCACTGATAATGGCAATATCCCAGACTCTTACAAATAGTGTGATTTTAAGAGTTGTTGCATGAGGAAAAACTTATCAAACTTTGTGAAATGGCTACAGCTAATTCTAAATCATTCAAGCCTTCAGCAATAAATACAATATATTACATACAAGATGTCTTTTTCCTTGTAAAACGTGTCAGTGTGTCACAGCATCACTGTCTGTCTGTTTGTCATGTTTAACTTGCATCCTTTCTGCTTCTGTAGCCTATTTAAAGTGTGTCTTACCTCCCAACAGCTGTTCAAACACTGTTTCAACTGATTTCACCATTTACAGTGAACCCTCGCTATAACGCGGTTCACTTTTCACGGTCTCGCTGCTTCACGGATTTGCATCATGCATTGTGTTCTGCATTCTGATTGGCTAAACAGTCTCTCCGCGTCTTCTCTACCTGTGTGTCAATAACGTTATGGTTTAATATGTACACGTACGTAAAACAGCGACAACAACTACCGATAACTATGTTCTTCTCTCCAAAAAACACACCTGCACCGCAGGCTTTAGAAGAAAAAAACGCCACAGAGCGGAGTCAGGATGCAGCGGCTCAGTCAGAAGAGCAGTGAAATACTGTACTGTACACGTGAGTCACTATTTGTCCTACTGTACTTTGTATTTTTTTTCATAATCGTTTTTCATTTTCTCCCGTTCCAATCCGTCACGGTGGGGCGGTACTGATCCCCGCAATATTAACCCTTCAGTTCGTATTGATGATTAAAATTATTATTTATTCATTTATAACTATATTATTTTACAGTACAGTACAGTAGTTATTTGTAAAAAAAAAAAAAAAAAAAAAAAACAAACGTTTATACAGTACTTTTATTTGTTAAACAAATGCTTGGGCCTGTAAAAAGGTTTTGTTCCTTGCTTTCAATGTTTTATGGAGTATTTCATTGTATAATAACTGTAAAAAAAAATAAAGGTTTCTACTTCACGGATTTCGCCTATCGCGGGTTCTTTTTGGAACGTAACTCCCGCGATAAACGAGGGTTCACTGTACACCAAACTGATCAAAGAATATAACATATTGACGGTAAACATGTAAAACCATACAAATACAGTAAAAAGTAACTAATATAGGCTATAGGCTATTATAGAGTGGAGAAAATCATCATATTCCCTAAAACAAATGCTCAACTTCAGACCTGTTGTGTTTGGAGAAACTGTATTGAAACACTGTATACAACACAGTCTTAATTATTTGAGCCTTCTTGTTCATTTGGCGAATTTTATAAATAAATGTATTTATTTTTTTGTGCAGTAAACATATTTGTTTCTCCTAGTTATGTAAGTGTATATTTGCATGAGTGGGTAGTAAGATCGGATCTCAAGTGGTAACAAGGTGCATGTGTATGTATTCAATGTCAGGTGTGAATTGATGGGCTTGAAGCTGTCCACTTATGATCGGATCATTCAGGACAGATGGTAAAACCAAACATAAACAGTCTCTTTCTCAGAACACACCTGTTCGGCTAATTTACTGATACCCAGTTTTGCAGTGACTGAGATGTATAAAGCACAACAATGTGTACCTGGAGCTTTATGAATATGTCTGAAAGAGTAAATGTTTCTGCCTATTTGAGTATTGAGAGCATTCCTCTTGAACCCACTCAGAGTTGTCTGCATGACGGCCTTCCAGCCTAAGCAGAACAAGAGCACCAAAAAAAAGAGACTTCGACTTTATCATCATCCTATATGTGATGGGACTGCAACACAGTCCTGGCACCTAGAGCAGGTAGGAGCAAGGAACCTCAGCAGTGCCCAGGAGGTGACCCGGCACCTCGCCAGATACCAGTCGAAATGTTCTCCATGCTGCTCTTAAACTCACCCTCCGGATGGAGCTACAGACATCCCTTAATGTTAGTATTCGCAAAACAATGACATGTTCAAGACACAGCGAAACCGCTGTCATACATAAATAAAGAAAAAGAAAATAAATGTTGTCAAGCAACACTGATGTCCTATTGATTTATTTATTGATTTATTTATTTCAAACACAGGAGATAATCAATCACATAACACTAGCAGTCCTTAGCACAGCCCCCCCCAAACCTGTCCAGCGTCAATGTTGTATTAAAACACTGGTACAAGGATTGGGAGTGACCAGACCAAGAAGCCCATGAATGAGGACGGGCAGCACACTACAGGCCAATAAAATCGCAACTCTAACAGGTCATTGGGTCTGTTACCAAATTCTAATTAATTCTAACATTCTTTTGTTAAAACAAGAAAACAAAACAACAAGAAAACAATTTAAGAGTCCTTTAAAATAAAGCAGATAAATGCAGTGCACTCGAAACTAATCACACTAAATTCTAGAAAATTGCAAAAAGTTACTTTAAAGATGTTTACAACTCAATGATAGGCAAAAAGACTTACCTGCTAAGTATTTGTTTCTTGGATGATCAAACATTAAACAAAATAAACAGAACATGTGCATTCTTCACACATTTCTTATACATTCCAATAAAGGCAGTTTAGTTGTCTGTCTTCGTTGTTGTGTGGATGCTTACCTCCTGCAACACAAAGCCATCTCCTTCCTGGCAGTGAAGTGTCCGCTCTCTCCAACTCTCATTCATCTATATTTGGAGCTTTCTCTGCACTCATCTATGCCTTCTGCCATCCTCTGTTGTTGCGCCCCTTTCTCCCTATCCATATCCTAACCCCCCACCCCCAGGGTGCCAGGCTGCAGGGTGAGGCCCTTCCTCTGTGACAGGAAACTAACAGCAAACACCCGGAAACCATTAGCAGGAGGTGGGGGTTAATGAGAATGGGAGAGATAAAGAGATGCAGATGTTGATGGCTCTGAATAGAGTTCTAGAGGTCATGAAAAGGTCAATTAAGGGTTAGTTTGATGAGCTATTAGACACTGGAACTGTTTTAACAGACAGAATTGTTCACCTGGTAGACTGGTTTTGAGAATCAGTCAACTTGATGGAGTTGGTGTATTTAAATGCCAGGACTGAGGCGGACACTAGACGGCTGTTTTTTCTTTCATCTGCCGATGAAGGAAGGTTTCTCTGTGCTCACCTTTAATCTGTGTTAAAGAAGGAGGCCTAAATACCTGTGCAAGTTTGTGTCACAACTACTTTGAGGACAATCATCATCCAGTATGCAATTTACAAGTGTGATGTAGGAACTTGAAGCCTCCACATACAAGAGAATAGCCGTTTAAACTATCCTTAAACTGAGACATCCTGTATCCAACAGTCAAAGCTTTACAGCTGTAAGGCCTAAATTAACTTCAACATGTAAAAGCTCATTTGGCTAAGCCATGTTTGTGCCAGCCTCAGTTGCTAATATTTCAATATATTACTCTATTTTAGCTCTATTTTTTGTCTCTTTCAATTCCTGAGAGAAATATCAGAGTCTCTGTGTCTGTCTGCTGTTGACCAGGGAGTTTACAGTTTGTTTTTCAGAGCTTTTCTCTGATAACAGCTTTCTGCTACAGCGGGAAATGACACGATGAGAGCGGCAAAAACAGTGAAGTTAGGGCAGCTGAACAATGAGCTGAAACTCACTATAAAGCTTTGTTTAACCAAAGGGAGCTGCAGATTCAGTTGATTATCCTTTTACAATGTCACGTTGTTTTCACATTGTCATTTCATACAGTTTTACAAAAAATATTGATTACAGCTGACAGTATATTTTTACATACTAGAAGAGGGTTCCAGACACACTGATTCCTTAATTTGTATCTTTTAATTAGACAATTATTCTAACCTTTAGGCTTCCACTGCTCCTGATGTGATGGAATACAAACAAAATAGTGTTACTTGAGGAAGACATTTGCATTCCAATGAAATCCAGTACAGCACAAGAAATTACATTTATGACTCTAACACAATACTGATTCAAGAGGAAGTTGTATTAACTATCACAATAGTTTATTGTGATAATACAAACTGGTTCTCCATCTAATCGAGAACAACTTCCCTGCCAGCCTGGACTCTCACCAGTATGCTTTCAGAACCAACAGACCCACAGAGGATACCAAATCCACTGCTCTTCATTCAGTCTTCACTCACCTTGAGAATAAGACAGCTACATCAGTACCACACTCTGCAACTGGATATTGTTCCCCCTCAAAAAGAGAACCCAGGCAGTTTTGGATTGGCAGTCACATGTTCTGTACTTCAGTGCTCAACATCAGAGACTCTATTTGGGAGTATGTGGATGACGCCACCATCATCGGCTGCATTATTAACATTGATGAGAGTTAATATTGGGAGGAAATCAACAAACTGCTCAACATCAGCAAAACCAAGTAGCTGATTGTTGATTTTAGAAAAAGGAGGAAAAGACAAACACCCCTATCTACATCATTTGAGCTGAGGTGGAACAGGTGGACTGCTTTAGGTTGCTGGAAATCAACATCACAGAGAAGCTATCATGGTCATTGCACATCACCACCCATCGAAAAGGTTCTATTGTCATAGCCTGCCCCCCGATAACTCCTCTCCAGCCACATATACATTTTCCCTGTCACTTCAGTGCTGTTCGCTGCTCATTCTGCCAACAGGGGGACACTGGCAGGTGTCAGCCTGGGAGCCGACAGGGGGACACCGGCAGGTTCATAGAACCTCTGTAACCCTACGCATTAGCGCAACTGGGCATCGATAGATATAGATATGTACTTTATATGACCCCACTTCAAAAAACCCGAACTATCCCTTTGACAAACTGCGCTGGAGGGTGATGTGGACAAGAATATTATGGGGGTTGCAGGTAGGCAGGGAAGGAGGGTTGAGTGGAGCCGGTGTGGAGGAACTCAGGTGAACAGATGAGCAGAAAGCAGAGAAGAACGGCGCTGGAGATCACGTATTTGATGCAACAATCTATCTAGCGCCAAAGTGGTGGAGAGACCACGCAGATAAAGCCACTGGATGACGAGTTGATCCTCCTCAGGTGTGCCACTCTCCTGCTGCTGCAGCTGCTGCTGCCACGCCCACCGACACACACACAGGGAAGTAGCAGGTGAGGTAGAAAGACGGGGGAAAGGCAGACCACCGAAAATGGAAACACAACCAGGCTGTCACAGCAGCACCGTGACACTTGGTTCAATTGGTATATATTTTTTGTTTGAGTAGTACATGTATCTGCCGAGCTCAGTTTGGGGACTGAAGCTGTTGAGTATTCTGAGATCTCTACATTTTTTTATGGCACAAGAAGATGATGAAGAAGAATAATGTGGGCTCCTAAAGACAACAGACAGGGCTCCAGGAGCTTTGCTTCTTGGATCCCTAAATATGTGGTCAGGGTTTGACACGTGAGGTTAAGATAGAGATGAACTTCTTCCTATAGTCTAAAACATTCAATAAAATACAGAACTCTTCCACTCTTACAAATTTAATTTGATAATTTGCTGCATTAGGGGGACAGTTAGTGACTTTCAGACGCACAAACAAGCAAGCGCGCACACACACACACACACACACACACACACACACACACATACACACACACATTACAAAAGTGGGTATAAAATCCTCCATTATTTGTATTTCATTTGTTTTTTTTAATCAAGTATTTTTTTGACTTACTTTTACTACTAAATTTGCTTTTACGTTTAATTCTGTATTATATCCTTGATATGTTCTATACTAGTATATGCCAGTAAAGATGATTTGTGTGAAAGACTGTGCAGCAGGAATCAGGATGGAAAATGATGGTGAGCTAGAGGGCAGGGTGCTGATGGGGTGATAGTGACAGACTCATGTTCAAAGAGTGCAGATAAAGAGAAGTGTTCCTGATAACTACTGGGCGGGCTGCCTTTTGGGGATAGTTGTTTATGAAGGAGGTCTAGTCCCTCTTATTATCTGCTATAGCATCCTTTACCACGCTCATCACATCATTAACTCCAGACTTTATTAACTGTGTTACCATAGCAACCCAACAAAAATATCTGGCCATATATGGTCTGGTCTGGACCAACTGGTATGAACAAAAATGATAACTGCAGGGTCAACTGGGTGGTCACAGCTCTATTTTTGTTTGTCTGTCCAAGAAGATGTGATTCCTCCCCGGTCATGCTTATCATGATTCATTTATCTGTTTTTCTTTTCTGTATCTCTATCCTAAAAGAAAATGCTGCAGAAATAAGTTTTTTGTAAATGTCTCTAGGTTTTAGTACTGAAATCTGCTGTTTTAATCATCCACCGCTGAGCCTTCCTGACCTGGGCTGTGCACGAACCAAACCAGTTTGTGATGTTTCCAGTCTGGAAGTTGACTCGAAGTAGCAGTAGAGCTACTTTTTAACAAGGAGGTTGATGTGTGATGACCAAGATAGGTTCTCAATGATGGTGATACCAAGGAAGCTATAACAGGCTGAACACACTGGATGCCTGTGTGCTGTGTGGCAGCTGCTCACTCGCGTGTTAGAGTTCACATAGGCTGCGTGGCAGCTGCACTGCTGCTGCAGCGAGGTTCCTGCCTGCCCTTTCCGTTTACATGGCATTTGCCATTGATAAAAAACGATTTATATGATGACGTGATTTTCCTTTACCCCACTGAAAAAATCGCTGACTCATCGCTGTAGAAATAGCTGAGACTCCTAATCTCTAGATCACGCACAAGGCAGTGAGCGTGAGAAATGCGTCTCATGCATCCTGTGTGAACGGTCTAACCTGTTAACATGGATGCCGAAATGAAAAGCAAAAGGTAAAGCCACACAGCAGTGCTGCACACATATCCAGTGTGTCTAGGCTGTAACTCCTCGTCTGCTTTCAACTCAGGTCCACTGGTGTCGACAGGGATGTGTGTCTTTGCCTCCTTTTTTCTAAAATCAACAATTAGCTCCTTGGTTTTGCTGATGTTGAGCAGTAGGTTGTTCTCTGTGCACGACTCTGCAAGATTGTTAATTTCCTCCTGGTATGAGGCCTTTGACCCTAAGAACGCCATACCTACTGTCAAGCATGGTGGTGTTAGTATTATACTGTGGGGCTGTTTTGCTGCCAGTGAATCTGATCATGGATCATCAGCTAGAAGATTTGGTCTTGGGTCCAGCTGGGTGCGTAAGTGGTTAAGGAATGGCTCTATCAGGCTAGAATAGAGGTTTTGAAATGGTCTTCCCAAGTCCTGACTCAAACCACATCGAGAACATGAGGACTGTGCTTAAGAAACAAGTTCATGCCAGGAAGCCAACATTTTTAGTTGAACTTACCACCGTAATATAATTACTGTAGGTATATCTTTGACCCAGCAGATTTGGCCATATTTTCGCAAGACCTATAATAAATTAATTACTGAACCAAACTTCATGGATATTTTTGTGACAAAGAAGTATGTGGTTCACTCATCGCTGGAACTGAAAACTGCCATGATATACATATACATATACAAATGTATGAAAACGTTTGGCCACAGCTTTATATCCCTCAAGACTGATGTTGTTATCTGACTGGAAGCATGTTTGAAAATTTGCCAGTCTGCACACTCAAACTGCCATGAAGGGCTGCTGTGGCTTCACCTGTCCACACTCTAACAGTTTTAACTGATGGGTTGACCCTCTTTATCAACTGAGAGTAAGTAAGCAGAAGAAGCAGAGAAATTATAACAGCAGGGGACAAATGTGACTTATGTGTGCTAGCTCACATGCGAGAATCCTCATCATGGATTTAAGGATTCTCCAGACGGATCTAAAGCAAAGGCAGTACAACTTTCATTTGAAACATAGCTAGACAGCCAAGCTGCTACACACAAGGTGTGGGTCTGACCACAAGACCTGACAGGAACTTTGAGACAGTTCCTTGGGCAAACACAGACCTTCCTCCTCCTTACCTGAACTTTCTGTGCTTCAAAGAGCTCCTTTAGAACCCTCTTCAGAGGATTAAACACTTCTGTGGTAGAGCTATATGACTTTTTCTAGTATCTTATCTATTTCCCTTTTAACTTTGTTGGAATTTTTTTGGTCAATTAACATTTTATTATTTCCATTTAAAATGTATGGTAAAATCACTCGTAACATTTAAAAAACCACCGCTGTTAAATTCATGATGTTTAGTGTAATTTCATCCTTCACAGCATAAAACCTTCAGAAAATCAGTCATCTAAGTTATTTGGTAACAAGATAAAGTTATTTCAGTTATTTTCTTTTAAGGCCTAAAGTAAAGCAAATGTTGGCTCTGACCCCGAGATCACAGCATTTTTGGTTGCTGTGTTTTGTTAATGTTAAGGCGTGTCAACCACTCCCAAACTTAAGAATGACACAGTTTGAAATTGGAAAATCTTTTGGGGCCCACCCAAACTTTTAATCTCAACCCTGATCAACACAGATTAAAGTATTTCCCTAAAACATGTTTTATTTCATAAAACAGAACAATTCCATGTGAACGTGAGCGTAAGGCAATGCAGTGCAAATTACTAATCTGTCCACATACACATAACACTTAGTAAACGTCATATATTTCAACGCATGCAAACACACACAGTTGCAATTCCCCATCGCTGACACCATATAAGATCTGATGTTGTGCCGAAGTCTGCTTCCCACTCAGATAATGTTGCCCTCCTGTTAGAATTGTGTTTCCTGCATTGCCATCCAGTGGTGCAGGTTTAGACCAGCAGATGGCACACATATTAATAGGAAACAGACTTCATCCAACACAACACCAGATAAAAATAAGTGAGATAACTGAGGAATAACGTAATTTACCACTCTTGTTTTATAATTTTTTTGTATGTAAAAAAATACTTTCTGTATATTTATTGATTGTCATGGCCTCTTGCGCCTCACCTGCAGTACCTACACGCATTCAGAAATGAGTAAATCCATGGTGAAGGCCAAATTGACACCCGAGAACAGCGATGTCTACAGGAGGGGAGGTACATCTACTGTGTTCCTGTCCACTACCTGCTGAGTTTAGGCTCTGACTGACATTGAAATTATTACACCTCTTTCTGAGAAGATGAAGGTGTTAAATGACTCTGGTGCTGATGAAAGTTTTATGGACTGCAGGCTTGCTAATCAGTTGGACCTAACTGTGTGTGCTCTCCCTCAACCCCTAGAAGCCAGCGTGTTCTATGGAAGGCTGCTGTACAGGGTCACTCATCGCACAGAGCCTGTCCAAATCATTACCACCCAGGGACACTCCAAACAACCAAACGCTCAAAATTATGCCTGTTAGTTTTGGGTTACCTGGCTGCCGAAACACAATCCCCTCATAAACTGGTCCACTGTGGTTGTTACTGAATGGGGAGAGGGATGTATAAATTACTGTTTTCCCTATTGTCAGCTCTATACCTCCTAATGCCACTGAGACACCCTCACCTGTGACACCTACCCCGAGACAGATTATCTAGACCGCTCTTAAGCACTTTCACAGACTCTGCATTATCGTCACAATGAAGGCTTGCCTTTACATGCCTTTGTTTGTTCACACTGAACCAGGTAGTGCCAGCTTAAAGCCACACCAGTGTGTCATTTCATACAGCATGCCGGCACATGTACCCACTGACTGTTCATTATCATATGGATCCAGTTATAATGTTTTGTGACTGAGATCCTGACCCACCATGCATCCTCCCAGACCAACCCACCAGGGCTGTCAGAGCTGGGAGCTAACCCTCTATCCTAGCACAAAGAGTTTTGGGTTGTTTTTTTACATTTTAAAATAATTCCCTTATATATATTCACCCTACATCCATAATAACTTATTAAACACTGAGTATTGTTATGTTTGTACATTTCATACTGGATTTCTCAGTGAATTCATTGAATTGAATGCCTGCTTGAAAGACGTAGTAACATGTCTAAGCTAAGATAACGCCGTTTGTTTTTCCAGATAAAGTTAAAATTGGTCTGATTAATTGCTTTGATTAAATTGACAGGAATCGCTCCGAAAAGAGAAGTAAAAACAGAAATGCTCTGTAGGCGGCAGTAATGCGACGTGTTGCTGAACAGGACGATACCGTCTGTCATAGAAATCCAACGAAGAAGAAGAAGAGGGCGGAAGCAGCAGCAGCAGCACAGGAAGAGGTAGGAAAAACACAAGAAGACGACGAAGTGTTTGTTGTGTAGGTACTTTGGTGCCTGTGAAAGACATTTCTTCCTTAGGTATTCTCTCTAACCACTTCTGGTAATGTCTCAGTTATAGAGCTTTTCTTTAAATCTTGTTTTCCCCCTAATGTGTATGTGAATGTAATTTAATGTGTAGCAGCTAATGTTAACATGTTAGCATTGATGCTCACAGCAACATGAACACAACTATTCTTCCTTCCAGCGCTTCTAGATTAACTAGCTGACCGAATCTGAAAAAGGAAAAAAAACAACAACCCACAGAACAATGACTCGCCATGGAAAGAACTGCACGGCCGGAGCTGTCTACACATACCACGAGAAGAAGAAAGATACAGGTGAGAGTCGTATCACGCTAGCTAACTGTCCACCAGCTTAGTCCTGTTTAAGTTCCCATCAAGTCAAAGTCGATGTTTGAGTCTTTCTGTGCCTCTATATTTCAACTATTCTCCAGTGTTAGGCAGCCTTAGGCCTAACAAAGGCAAAAAACGCAGGTATGTTTAATGGTATTTTAGCTTTTGAAACTTCCTAGAAAACAATTAAGAAACGATGATGATTTGTCCTGCACTCATCCGTGTTTAACGATACTCATTTTGCATAATATCAATAATAAATGCTTGCAAATAAGATGTTGTGACATTAAGGTACGTACTTAAGAAATCAAATTATTTAGGCTGCAGCTTTAAATGATTTTGGTAATTGATGGATTGAGATTTATAGTGATTCTCACCTCTTGTTAGTACTTTTTCTGTGTGGAATTGGCGGTTGTGTTGGTGACGCATGTTCTGCAATACGCTGAAAATCATTGAGCAACTCAAAACTAAATTGTATAATGACTACCTTGACTTGAAAATGTATTTTTTTTAATTAACAAGCATGTGTAGTTCATGGCACAATTCAAGAAAACTGTTAAAAATGATTGGTCCTTCTCTATTCACTACTGGACAAAAGTTCTCTCATACAAGGTCGCATTGGGCAAACCAGAAAAAATGTGACTCTAGCTCTCTATTTGAGGGTGAGACGCAGGTAGATGAAATGCTTCTTTTGCCACTCCATTGCATCTGTTATACATTTAATTTGCACCAAGCAGATGAAATTGATACACAATCACTTGTGCTTCTTAAACGGACAAATTGATATCATGAAGTTGAAATGACTTAGTGTTACACTGTGACGATGATCGATGACGAGTAAGTGTTCCCTTAATTTTTTGAGCAGTGTATATACACAGCATTACACGTATAATTTTCTTTTCTCTTCTATTCTGTCTCATTTTTATGGCTCTCCTCTTGCTCAGCGGCATCTGGTTATGGAACACAGAGCATTCGACTCGGCAAAGATGCGATCAAAGACTTTGACTGCTGTTGCCTGTCCCTGCAGCCCTGCCAGGACCCTGTGGTAACGTATGTTTCTCGTATTTTATGTATCTTTCTTCACACACCCACACACACACACACTTTTGGTGTTGGGCATGAAAAAAAACAACTGTGTCTGTCTGAAACTAGCAGTGACACTTGCATTGCACTGTGCGCCACTTTGGGCCAGGCATAAGATAGAGCCTATACAGTCACACTCAATCACACAAACATGCTGTACAACCTCTAAAACAACCTTAACATAAGGCCACATACATAAACATTGTATTCTTTCTGTTGCTGTCCACAGGCCTGATGGATTCTTGTATGAAAAACAGGCAATTCTTGAATACATTCTGCACCAGAAGACAGAAATTGCCAAAAAAATGAAGGTAAACCCACTACATCATCTAATGAATGTCAACACCAGTGTTCCCAGGTTGTTTTTGTAGAAAGCTCTGTCGACAGCACATGGACAACAAAAAAATCAACAAAATCTTCGTCAAAGGTTGTCAAGCTTGCAGAGCTGAAATGGTTACTTACAGTTTGATCAGATGATCTTGCAGATGAAAAAGCCTAATGTGGAGGCACTGGTCTGACATGGTTACACGCTGTCTGCAGTTTTGAGATTGATTGGATGTACTGCCAAATTCTCTGAAATGTGAAAGATCACTTATGCTAGTGAAATGTAATTCACTGGTATAACAGCTTTTTCAGACATGCCTGCATTAAGCATGCCATTTACATGATCCCTGAAATTTTGTGGCATCGGTGGCAATCCCAGAGACGTTGCGGCGCCACAGACCACAGGGATTAAGATTGGTCTGCTTGGAAGAAACACATTTACCAGCTTCTATTCTGGTGTTTAGTGGTGGTGCGAATAACAGAGATAATGACCTATAGTTTTCTCAATAAACACACTCCACCCTTTGGCTGTTGCAGTCCCTCCTGACCAGTCAGGCTGCTGCTCTTCTTGGATTTAACTTCTCCTCCGGAGCTTCTCGTCACTGCCTCTCAGCGGTGAGCCGAAGGAGTCGGTGTGTTTATTGGGGGGAATGGACAGAGACGGGCAATTTCTGAGATTGCTCATTTGGTAATGTGTTTGATATGTTGGTCGAAGGAGGGTGTTTGATCAAAGATGGCACCAAGGCTATGGACGTTGGGTGAAGGGAGCCCGGAGGAGCCATCGTTGGAGAGGGAGAAGTTATGGGTGGATTTGAGGAGGAATTTGTGACCAATGATGTTCATAGTGCATAGTCTATTTCTCTCCTAAAATGTATTCAGAAACAAAGTGTGATGGCCTGTTTAGCTATAATACCATGTTGTTTGATACCAGCTGGGGGAAAAAACGCAGCCTCCTTTCTCTGTTTTCTCTGGTTATGCAGCAGCAGATTCAAAAATATTTGTTTTTTTCTACTGAATAGACAGCTCACTTTTATGCAAGGGCCATCTTGAAAGTACCACAAAAGTAAAAGAAAGCGTACTCATTAAATGTGCACTATATAGTTTGGGGGAAGAACATTTTAATAAGAAAGAAAGATCTTCATTGACTTATTTTATGTGCTTTAACAAACTAAGTAAACACACTGTCTTGGTTTTGATGACTGAATTAACAAATGGTCAACCAGAATAATATATGTATATTCTCGAATTGTAACTATTGATGCATTAATGTATTAACGGGACTAAATGGTTTCAGTCTGTGGCCCTTGCACCTGTCTGGACAGAAATTAATGTAAGCTGCAACTCAGCAGGTGTGCAGTGGCATAACAGTGCAGGGAGTTTCTAGTTTACCCCTAACCTGTTTGCATGCTTGACTCACCTGTGTGTTCCTCCTCTAAATCTTCAGGCTTATGAGAAGCAGAAGCGAGTGCAGAAGAGCAACAGCCAACTTGAGTCCAAGTCGGAGGAGAGGGAGAGGGTGGAGAGGTTTAAAACCAGGGAGAACAGCATTGTGTCCAAACCCATCAACCCGTTCACATCAGGTACGTGTCTGTGGTATCTGTCTTTCAATGTATTGCCTCATGTCTTCCGTCTCTAACTAGCTTATTTTTAAAAAGTGGTTTTCATAAAAAAAATGGAACATGCGTGCACATTAAAAACACTTATGGTCATTGTTGCAAATAATCTCTATGCTGAAACACCCTGCAGTGCATCACAGTCAACATATGGTAAGGAGGACAGACTGGTTCCATTACAATAGGGTTTTCACACCAAACAGTGCTTGGGCCATAACTAATAGCAATAGTGCAGGAGAAAGAAACAAATACAAGATCAGTGGCCATAGAAAAAGTAAGTCCTGTGTACCAAAGAATGAAAGAGCGTGTGGACATTGTTTGACAGGTGAGGAAGTGGGCAGTCAATCTGTGAAACAAAGGTAAACCCATCAACAGGTGCATCTCAAAAAAGTTCATTTTTTTTCTGTAATTTAATTCAAAAAGTAAAACTTTAATATAGTATAGATTCATTACAAATAATGTGAAATATTTCACAATAAAAAAAAGTTTTACAGTGCAGTAGTACAGTATCTCAGAATATTACATAAAACCAAACAAAAAAAAATTATAATACAGAAATTTTGACCTTAAAATATGTTCATTTATTGCTGACCATGATGTTACTGAGCTTGATTGGCCAGCCAACCTGCCTGACTTGAACACCATAGGGAATCTATGGAGTATTGTCAAGAGAAAGATGAGAGACATAAGAGCCTGAAGACAGTTACATTCCAATAATCCCTTATAGTCATAGTGCCACCTAGTGGCAACAGAAAGTGAAATGTTTGATACATGTTGACTGTAAAAAATAATGGACAGAGGGGGCACATCAGTGTATATGTCACACCTGAGGCTGGTCTGTAAGTGATTGCAAGACTTGAATGACAGTGGTCATTACATACAGGCTTCTCTGTCGTTGGGACCATGTGGTGAGGTTCCAACAAGGCACATGTACAACCTGTATCATAAAAACCTGTCTGGCATTCATAACAAAGCAAACCGCATAAAAAGTCAGTTGAAGATTCTGCACCATGCTTCATGCTTCCGGTCATAATTGATACAATAATGTGTGTAATAATTAGATGTGTTGGCTTAGTTAAACAGTAGAAACAATGTGTAAAATGCAACTGTTTCTCCGCTTCAGGGCAGAGCAAAGGAAGTGAGAAGGGCAGCGCAGAGAGCTCAGGAGAATCCTCCACTGCTTCAGCCGCCTCTTCCAGCCAGAGCCTGCCCAGTTTCTGGATTCCTTCTCTGACACCAGAGGCCAAGCCCACCCTGATCAAAAAACCAGTGAGTTACTCTTCCTGTCAGGGCACTGGGTGCTAATTCTTGGTCTGAAGGTTACATGTCTCCTGGTGTTTTACACAAGGGGATTGAATTCATAGAAAATATTGAACCTGACCAATTCTAGCAACAGATGTGTCTCTGTCAAAAGGTTAAGCCCATTTCAGACATGCACCCTTTTGGTTAAATTGATGGTAATTTAACATGTTGGCCTCATGTCTGAATGTGCACCTTGATCACTTTTACACAAAGGTCCTCATGGTGATCTTTCTAGGCTGGGTCTGAAACATTCCTGTATCACTATCAATACGGCTAGATTACAGTTTATATTCTTACAAATGAAAGCTCTCCTTTTAAAAAAAAATATAGTTGGTAAAGTTAGTAAATCTTTTAAGTATAATCAGTACAATGTACTTGGTCATGGTCATAAGTTTACACAGAATTGTACAGAACATGTATAATATCATGGCAGTCTCGAGTTTAAATGATTTCTGCCACTCATTTTTCTGTTACCAAATGAGTGGAACGTGTACAACTTTGTCCCTCAAACATTCATGAGGTTTGGTTTAATAA
This sequence comes from Lagodon rhomboides, assembly GCA_039737535.1. Taxonomy (NCBI): domain Eukaryota; kingdom Metazoa; phylum Chordata; class Actinopteri; order Spariformes; family Sparidae; genus Lagodon; species Lagodon rhomboides. The sequence continues at coordinate 10,853,664 of CM077807.1, forward strand.
TTAATTTATTATAGGTCTTCTGAAAATCTAAGTGTAATGTATCTTGCAACCTCTAGTGGCTTTAGTCTTCAGACTTGAATCATACATGGTGCATGTGGTGGGATTCTACAGGTTGACCTGTTTGCTTTAAATGTTGATGTCATCTTGATATTCTCTGTCTGTGTACTTTGTTCATCTCTCTGTCTCATGTTGAAACTATTTAGTCGGCAGAGGGCAGGTTGACCCGGGATCCAAAGATCAATACCAGACATCACTTTTTTATTCACTTTCCTTTTCACTCTTTCTGTATCTTTCAGAGTAAGGCTGTATTATGTCCCATGTCAGGACGACCCATCAAGATGAATGAGCTTATCACCGTGCACTTCACCCCACTGGACTCGAGCCTGGACCGCGTGGCCCTGCTCACCCGCCAGGTTAGTCTACATTATGTTGTTGACCACCATCATGCAACCTGGTCAGAAAATGAATTTCCAAACACAGAGAAACAGGTTCAACGACAGACTTCGAACTCGGTGACAAGTATCAAAAGGAAATCGTGCAAAGACGCAAACAGCTGCACCCAATCGGCAAAAAGCAGTAATCTTCATGGACAAATTATACATGGAAATAAAGATGTAACCCCCTGGCTCTTCTGAACAACCTCTCCTCTTCCTTTTCTCTCACAATGCACTCTTCCTCTCCCTCTTTCTCCCTCTTTCACATTAGCTACACACACAGACACACACACACACACACACACACACACTGCCCTTCAACAACCTCGACATACAATGCAATGTGCCTCTTGTTTCTGCTTGTTTATATTTGTCTTGTCATGTCTCTTTGTCTCATGTCTTTTTTCCCCACTTGGTGTCATTCTGATCATGTCACTTGTTTTGTGCTGCATCAGTTATTATATAAAATAACTGTCACAAAAAAGACTGCTGAATTGTAAAGAAAAAATAGCTCCTTTAACACAGGCAATTTGACAAAACATCTAAGAAACAACACAACTCAGAATTCAAAGAATTTGCTGAGGCTAGCAGCAGGAAACCACCGACTTTGTAACAAACTCTGGAGAAGCACCAACATATTTATTTCAGTCGTTCTGCACAACACTGGTATGTTGCCTGGTACTGAAATCCACTGGATGTGGTACAGTATACACAACCATTTTGAGTACTTATGATGGCCAACTTGCCGTCATTGAGCAGAGCAATTGCTTGACAGTGCAGAGCTCAAACACATAGAAATGTGTAGGGAGCTGAGGAAGCTAGCGGTCATGCCTGCTGCTTTCTCTGACAATTGATTGTGATTGTATTTTCTTATCTTTCAGGTTCTCTTGTCACACATCTGCATGAATAGTTACGTTACTTGATAGAGGGGGTTTTCATGTATTTCCAACACTACTTGAATATTCCTGTCTTTACTCTTCAGGACAGATATGTATGTGCAGTAACCAGAGACGTCCTGGGCAACAGTGTTCCCTGTGCTGTTCTGCGACCCTCGTAAGTGCCGACATGTCTACCTCCACTACGACAACTGCTACATGTTCTCTGTTAGCACTCTAGGGGGATCACTGACACAACCTCTGTCCTTTATCCAGGGGTACTGTGGTAACTCAGGAGTGCGTGGAGAAGTTGATCAAGAAGGACATGACTGATCCTATGACTGGCGACAAACTGTCCGACAGAGACATCATACCACTGCAGAGGGTACTTATGTACTTTTATGTTGTTATGACAAACAAAACAGTCAACATACATTGTCATACTACGAAGAATGATTATTTTATGTATATATTGTATTTATATATTTAAGTTTTCAATTTGCTTTTGGTATTTCATTTAATTGTAATAAGGTCACACTGTGAATGTCTTTGAAAACATTTTTGGAATAAATTAACAAAAAAAGTCTATGTAGAAACTGGGAAATATCAGTTCTCATAAGACTCTTGAATTCTGCATGTTTTTAATTGACTCATAGATTACCAAAAATCTTGGGGTTTTTTTGTACATGGGATTTAAGAATTTCCTAGGTAAGGAGACTGATTTAGGGTGCTTGTGGTGACAGCAAGTGGTTGCTGCTGCCACCTCCATTGGAGGTCGCAAGGAGGGAGTCTACTGAAGAAGTTTCCCAGTGGCAGTCATTGTGTTCATAGCTCATTATCTACAGGCGCATGTCATATGTCACATGTCTCGCTGCTCTGGTTATGTCTATCCAGTTGTGTCCAGTCTGCATGATGCTGATGGTCTGCCATGTGTTTTGACAGGGTGGAACTGGCTTTGCTGCCTCCGGGGTTGACCTCCGCGCCAAAGAGGCTCGTCCAGTGATGCAAGTGTGAGACGATGCAGGATGTGAGGACTGCAGAGCATTATCTCCAAAGTTTATGTACATCCTAACTAGTTCTCTGGAGTGCAAAGGGTGAAATATTTTTGTAAAGTACTCCAGTTTTATCGAAAACTTTTCATGTATTTTGAAGGACTCTTTTGTTTGCTTGCATACTTTCCTTGTTCCCATATGTAAATGATAATGGCTTTGCTTTTTCCATCATAGATGTTTTGTCATGAATGTGAAATATCAAATTCCCTCTGAGATGTCCTTTTCTCTTTTAAAGGCTGATTGTGGCTTCACTGACTGTCTATAAGACAGAAATAAACATTTTTGTTATTATTTCAAGGTCATTTTTGTAACAAAATAACAAAAATGATATGGCTACTACCGATGTGTGTTGGTGGGGGGTTAAATATCATTTCAGAATAAAGAACGAGACACAATTATTGCATAAATTATTTCTGTGGAGTTTATTCTTGGCAAATGATGAAGTTTTTCATGGCCTGTCTGAAAAAATGTGTTCCCATGTGTTGACTATTTTCCAGTCATGGAAAACACATCTGGAAAATGAGATAAAAGGCCAAAAGTCCTGGGAAAATCTTGTGTGGTCCTGGAAATTTACTTAACGCTTGTATTATGTTCGTTTCTCCCATGGTGGTACTTTGGTGTTCCCAGTCAAATTAGACCAGTATGGTTTAACTGCTCTTATCATAAATCAAACAATCATCACCAAATTTTACCTTTTAATGCTGTAAACAAAGTTTCCAACTAGTGGTGAACATGCATAACTGCAGTGAATATACAAAAAATAGACACTGAAAATTATAATAATTATCAAAATAGAAACCAGATTCACAGAACATCAGAAAAAAATCCACATGAATAGTCATGTGTGTGTGTTCACACACAGGAGTGGCATTGTACAGTGGGCAGGTTGTGTATCTCTATTATCAAATCGGATCATTCAACTGCTGTAAGGACATAGTTGACCGGAATAAAGGCCTCCCTTAGAATATAAAGTGGATACTTTACCCAATTGTGTGTTACACCTTTAATAAAAACTTAATTCAAACACATTAACACCATTTTTTATTCCATTTGAAATTTAAGGCCAATAAGGCTTGTTTTACATGAACTTTTACCTTGTTTTTGAGTAAAAATAAATAAAATCCTCAATTATTCTGACTGTAGTTAACGATCAGAGTCATGTGTGTTGATAGATCATCACAGACTGGTATATGTCAAAGTTGAGTTACGATGCTTTTTTTTAAACTACAGTGAACCCTCGTTTATCGCGGGAGTTACGTTCCAAAAAGAACCCGCGATAGGCGAAATCCGTGAAGTAGAAACCTTTATTTTTTTTACAGTTATTATACAATGAAATACTCCATAAAACATTGAAAGCAAGGAACAAAACCTTTTTACAGGCCCAAGCATTTGTTTAACAAATAAAAGTACTGTATAAACGTTTTTTTTTTTTTTTTTTTTTTTACAAATAACTACTGTACTGTACTGTAAAATAATATAGTTATAAATGAATAAATAATAATTTTAATCATCAATACGAACTGAAGGGTTAATATTGCGGGGATCAGTACCGCCCCACCGTGACGGATTGGAACGGGAGAAAATGAAAAACGATTATGAAAAAAAATACAAAGTACAGTAGGACAAATAGTGACTCACGTGTACAGTACAGTATTTCACTGCTCTTCTGACTGAGCCGCTGCATCCTGACTCCGCTCTGTGGCGTTTTTTTCTTCTAAAGCCTGCGGTGCAGGTGTGTTTTTTGGAGAGAAGAACATAGTTATCGGTAGTTGTTGTCGCTGTTTTACGTACGTGTACATATTAAACCATAACGTTATTGACACACAGGTAGAGAAGACGCGGAGAGACTGTTTAGCCAATCAGAATGCAGAACACAATGCATGATGCAAATCCGTGAAGCAGCGAGACCGTGAAAAGTGAACCGCGTTATAGCGAGGGTTCACTGTACTTAGATTGTTTTAATTGTTTAAAACAATTGTTTAATTGTTTTTTTGGTTTGATTGTTTATAAAGCATAAAGTATAAATTATCACCCACCCCTGTGTTGCAACTTTTTAGTCAGCTTTATTCCAACTCATTACCTGACATATAAAACATGTCAACATTCATTTCCAAAACATTTAACTTTTCAAAACTAGCTTTTCAGAATAAAAACAATCTGAATGTGCCCGAGGCAGGTAGTAATGACGTGACCTTTGCAGATGTTTGCATTGCATTTTTTTAATTTGCACCTACTCCTTTTGAGTGATGGGCCAGGAGGGGCAGCTGGGCGAGGGGGAGCTGCTGCAGAGGTACAGCTTGAGCAGAAGTAGCATGTGGTCTGTATGTCGGTCTATCACCTCATCATTATTTTCCTCCTCTTCTGGCCCTGAATCCTCCTCATCAGTTGATTCTTCCTCCTCATTATGTCCAGCATCGTCCTCCTGGTCATTCTTTTCCACAACATGGTTAAGAATGAGCTCACTGTGCAGTAAAGCGCTCCTGCCTCCTCATTGTGCTGCCTGTCTCTCTCAGACTACATCTGTGAGAACAGAGCTGTTCTCTCTACATTTTTCTTTAAAGAAAACCAGTTAGTAGTTGGTTTTAATTATTTATTTTAATCTTTTAAATCAGACTTCCACAGAGAGGAACATATTAGTATATGGGTGCAATCCCTGTCTGTCATACCAGCCAGGTACTAGTGAGCCTGATTTGTAAAATATATTTGTGAGTCATTCCACCTTTGACTCATCCAACCCATTCATTACATTGTTTTGATAGTAATAAATCAAGTAAGTTTTATGTTGTAACATCAGATATAAGGACACCAATGGCATTTAATATACGGTATTCAGTAAGAAAATAGTCTATCCATATACAATGCCAGACAGTTCCAACTGGTGCAGCTCTGAAAATGTATCTTAGAGGTTCTTTTCTTATTAAGATTTAATTGGCCCTTTTGACTTGTTGGCAAGATCATAATTGACTTGATCTGCATAAGAGAATGTCTTCACAGTCATTCTAAAATGGAGTTATTTACACTTATGAAAAGCATAATTCCTCTTGTGCTATGGTACATTTTCACAGTTCTTCATGGCTGCCCACCCTCATGCCTCCATAGTCAGTGATGGTGCTGGTCTTGATGTATTCGATCTTGTCAAGCAGCTCGGACAGTAGTAGATGGCCATCCTGACATGCAAAACAGAGGGCAGGTAGATAGATAAGTAGATGGGTAACTTTAGCGCTTACATATTTGTAAAGCTGTTTGTAATAAACAAATTAACAGAATGGCCTAGGAATTATATATATAACATGTACATATCTCATATCCATTTATTCAATCACTTCCCAACTCTTTTTTAGACAATTTTCTCAGCAGGGCTTTAAAGTCTCTCAACAAATAATGAGGTGGGCTTATTACGAACACTCAGGGGCTTAAAGTGTCAACCACTGACAGGTGACGTGAATAACGTTGATCATCTCATCACAATGCGATGTTCTGCTGGGAAACCTTGGGTGCTGGCATTCATGTGAATGCCACTTGAAATGCACCACCGTTGTGGACCAAGTACACCCCCTCATCACAACAACACCACCCGATGGCAGTGGCCCCCCAGCAGGACAATGTGCCCTGACACACCGCAGACACTGCTCAGGAACAGCTCGAGGAACACAATAAAGGGCCCAAGGTGTTGACCGGGCCTCCAAATTCCCCCGATTTCAATCTGATGGAGCATCTGTAAGACGTGCTGAGCAGGTCTGATCCATGGAGGCCCCATCCCCCAACATACAGGACCCAGAGGATCCATTATAAGTCCATGTCTTGACAGGTCAGAGCTGTTTTGGAACCTTCACAACATTAGGCAGGTGGTCATAATGTTATGCCTGATCAGTGTATAACATGGCTGTTTTGAGTTCCAGTAATTACTCTGTGTTGAATGAGTGGAACACATGCTACTTTGTCACAAAAACATTCATTAAGTTTGGTTCAATAATTAGGTCTTCAGAAAATGTGACCAAATCTGCTAAGTCAAAAATATACATACAGCAACTTTAATGATCAATTTTGGTAATTATATAAAGTTGTGTGAATCAAATGTTTTTTGTAGCATCTTAACTTGATAACAGCTGGTGACTTTTCTGGTCCCATTTTAACAGGGCTTGTTTGATACGACCATTAGATGCAGACACAAGCACTACAATGGGAAAGTCTAAGGAGCTCAGTTCATTGATTTTAACAAGTCAGGAAAGTCACTTGGAGCCATTTCAAAGCAGTTACAGGTCCCAAGATCAACTGTACAAACAGCTGTTTGTAAGTATAAAGTGCATGGCACAGTTGTGTCACTGCCATGATCAGAAAACACAAACTATCACCTGCTGCTGAGAGAAAAACTGGTCAGGATGGTCAAGAGTCAACCAAAAGTCACCAAAAAGCAAGTCTGCAATGAATTAGAAGCTGCTGGAAGACAGCTATCAGTGTCCACAGTTAAGGAATGCCTAAACCAGGCTAAAATTGTGGTTTTGGAATGACGTTACAAAAGTCCTGATTTGAATCCCATCACGAACAAGTGAGCTCAAGAGACAAGTCCTTGCCAGGAAGCAAACATATTTAGGACTACCAGAAGCCTGTGGATGGCTTTCAAAAGCAATAATTGAGGTGAAAAAAGCCAGGGGACATTTAACCCAATATTAGAATTAATGTATGTATATTTTACCCAGCAGGTAACATTTTCAGAAGTCCTACGATAAATGAACCAAACTTCATTAATGTTTTTTGTGACAAAGTAGTGTGTTCCACTAATTCATCACAGAAAAATGAGAGTCTTAGAAAGACTGCCATGATATACATGTTCTGTACAAGTGTGTCTACATTTTTGACCACGGCTGTATGCTTAGGGCAATAAGATTATGAATATTTTCACATTTTTGTATTTTAAAAAAAATTCAAAACCTGTAGTTTATCCACACCTGAGAGTAAGAAAGTCCAAGATTTTGTGAGATTTTGTCAATAAGATTTGTCGTGTTAAATCTAGTAGACTTTCTCCCTCCTCTCTGAACCCTAGTGGAACATGTATCATTGCCTCCCTCTGAAACTGTAAAAAAGGGAGATTACAAGTACCTCATAAACTTACATGTCCTGTACAAGTATAGTGCTTGAGCAAATGTATTTAGTTACTTTCCAGCACTGGAAAATACACAATCACCAAATGCTACAAAGCCACATGCTACTGGAGGAGAAGAGTCAGTCAGTCAGTCAGCCAAGTGTTTTTAATCTGATTGTCAATAAAATCTTCAATCTACATCATCTACAAAGTAACTAGTAACCAAAGTAAAAGTTTCAACATTTGCTTCCAAAATGTAAAGAAGTGGAAGTATTGGCGGAAAATGGAAATACTCAAGTAAAAAAAAATGCGCTTGAGTACAGTGCTTGAGTAAATGTACTTACATTCCATCACTGCTAATAACAATAATAATTATGATGAATCACTGTAATAATTTAATAAACTCTCATCTCAGGAAGCTTAAATGGGGTCAAGTTCATGGTAGTGTATTTCCCTCTGCAAACGTGGTTCACAGATGTTTTTCAGTTGTTTATCAGTTACAGCTATCATGTCATGTTTGCAGCCTTAGTTGGATTAAATCAACTTCCATGATCATCACAGCCACATAACTAAACCACCCGTTCTGCTTGACCATAATTTAAACTCACGAGATCTAGGATCAGCATTCACATTATACCGTGTTGTATAGATCTACACATTAATTTCCTAAGGAAATTAACAGAAATAAAAAAAACGCTTGATCTCACAATGTTAGAGAAAGTAAGAAAAAAATCTGAATCTGTCCCTTTATCTGGAGCTACACAAAAGGTTCTATTCTGGGCTAAGACCCATCCTCCATCCAAGTTTTGTGGAAATGAGTTCAGTGGTTTTTGTGTAATCCTGCTGACAAACCAACCCATCAACGAACAAGAGTGAAAGCCTCTTTGGTGGAGGTAAATATCCTACGATTGTCAGAGGTAATAATCCTTAACGCTGATCATTCAACACTGTAATATTAGTTACCTAGTGTAGCTCCAACCTCTGGGAGTATAGGCACTGCTCCTTAAGGCTGCTGTATATAGGGGGTTTATCCCTGGTGTGGCCACACAGCACTGAAAACCTTTATGCTGCGTTCAGACCAAATGCAAATAAAAACAATATGCTTTGTATTACTCTCGGGAGTTTGATTGAGGGTCACTTAATTTTTTTAATCATTAGACATCATGTCCCGGTTCACTTTATACCTACCAACACACTGAGGCAGAAACTGGTCCATCCTAAGGACAAAACACCCAGGCATGAACAGAGTAATGTAGTTTATGCTGTTCAAAGCAGCCAGAACTGCACAGATTTGTACATTGGGGAGACAAAACAACCTCTCCATAAACGACTGGCACCACACGGGAGGGCCACCTCCTCAGGTCAAGACTCTGCTGTCCACTGACATCTGAAGGAGAAAAATCATTCCTTTGAGGACAACAATGTGAACATCTTGTCCAGAGAAGACAGATGGTTTGAAAAAGGAGTAAATTAATCCATCTATGTCAAACTGAAACGGCCGTCTTTGAACAGAGGCCAGGTGGCCTAAGACATTACTTATCACCCACCTACAATGGAGTTCCTCCCCCTAGACATCTTAACAACCATTCACACCTGGACTCACCTAGCCCTAGCAGCACACATGGGTTGGGTTAACGACCCACAAATGGCCCTAACGACTCTGAAACTCAGAGCTCACAGGTGTCCTTAATAACCCTCAAAGAAGACACCCACACAGAGTTTAAAAGCCCACCTACAGTGTGCAATGATGGCACTTCAGTGCTCCTGGTCATGCTATGGATGTAATGTCAGCCAAGAGTGAAACAAATTAACCAGAACTTGCCCAAATCTTGACCAGAGCTCATTATATTCTGGGTGACTGTACCTTGACAGACTTAGGCCAGTTTCGGTTAATTCGGTTCACTCTTGACTGACATGGCCAGGAGTGAACCGCCCAAGTGCCATCATTGTGGGCCAGATGAGGGTGTCTAGCAAATTAGAGTCAGTAGGACAGGCTGTCATATCTGGGCGCAAAGTGCGGCACACATTGCAAAGAGCGGGTATTTAGACTCTGAATTAGTCATGTGTGTGTTTTGGGTGGAACATAAATCAAACCAACCAGAGTGTCATCTCTCATTCCCTTTCAGAGCCAGGTGCACCAGGACACATATTAAACAGTGGCACAGAAAAGTTATACAGCACAATGACAATAATTTCTGCTGAAAATGTGTCATCTGAGGTTAATAGTTCATGCATATTGTAAATACCCACACCCAGTGAAATATTCAAACCAAATACTTTTTTATACTATACTTTATATTTCAATACTATTATTGGACTTCTGGATCAATCTAAATGTACTGTGAACTGGTCGATTGTCCAATTTTAAAGTTATGAATCAGTTGAAGCTGCTGTTTGCTCTGGTAAATGGTACCCTGTTCCCAAGCGAGGGTTAACCAACAGACTGATTGTGCCGAGGCGCCTCCGACCTCTAGAGGGCATCCAAAACCCCATTAACTGTGGCCTCATCCTGTCTTTGCTTTTGTTTTTTATTCAAATCAAATACATTGAGTGTGTGTATGTGAGTTGGAATGTGAATAATGTTTGCACAGTAACTTAATATGCAAATAAGAAAACATTTCATAATTGGTTTGCTGGCCGTGTCTGTATCATGATGAACGATGATGAGTCAGGTGACTATGGGAACTGGAAAGTGCCAAGACCAGTTGTAGACTGCATTAGCAGAAACAAACACAGAACAGAGACAAAAACACAACAACGTACAACAGCAAAGAGATTACAACAGGGAAGAAATGTATCCACCGCTCCAACATTTTTCAAAGCGCGGCTCTCTGGCAAAGAGCCAAATTTGTCTGAGAGGATGATGAGAAAAATGTATTTCTTGAGCCTGACACGCATGGAGTGGTGAGTTTGTAACCAGTTTGACAGCCACATGTATCTTTTACTTTTTACACACCTATTTCTTAAATACTCGGAGCTAACTTTTCCAACCACTCAGAACCTGAACCAGGACTAAGTGATGGTTTTTGTTTGACTCCTGTTGCGCTGATAAATGTATCTTGCTTCTCTCCTGAATCATCTTACGCCGTAAAATAAGGGTTAAACTCGACCATATCAGACTTAATGATTGTTAGAACACTGAAAACATGAGCAAGGATGTTTGAGTTAGATCTGGTCTGTCTTAACTGAAGTGTGTTTCATGATAATACATTTACTGTTTCTGCCAATGGAGTCTGGAGCATTTGGCGAGGCTGTGTGTGCTTAAACATCTTAATAAAAAGGTCTGTCTCTGTAGGGATTATTACAGTTATTTCAGACTAAATCTCGGACTAACAATCTGAGCCTGTCAGGGGCAAAACAAGGATGTAATGTGATGGTGTGAAGTTGTCCAGAAGTATTACATTGTGGCCCATTTCGTCTCACTAACCCTAACCTGCCTGCCTGTCCCGCCATAGCTGCTAAACAGGAGGTGCTTTCACGAGCAGACAGGACCGCCTCTTTCTGGAGCTCTCTGTCCTGATTGGATAAAGTGGACAGGTGTACCAGAAGATGTATTTTCTCTTTTACTACAGGAGCAAGGGGAGGACATACAAAAATACAAAAATCTGCCAGGAACCACTAAACGCAAGTAGAGAGCTACACCGCCTAATAATACTGTAATCAGAATAACAATCATATAATACAGCAATGTAAGAGCAGTCAGTGCAAACAGAATAACACGTAGAAAAAAACAAGACTTTATTTAATAGTCAAAACTCCCCAAAATAACCCTCTTCCTTTCTTCCAATTGTGCATTTCATACAGATTTCGACAGAAAATGTTCATAATCCATATGCCCTCTGACAAAGTGTGTAACCATGTCTGTCCGAGGTAAAAACTCTACATCTCCACAGAACAATTACAACCCCATGTGCTGAGTCCACTTTTGTACCTCTTAGGCTCGTAGAAAAAGGGCATTGTTTCAGCTGATGCCAATGCATGTTAAACATTCTCCACACCTGGTTTGTAATTTTGATATTTTGGGGATACAGTTTTCACCTGACAGAAGCAGTATGTTATCTGTGAGAATAAGCATGTCAGTTAAAAATCAAATGGATACGTAAATAAAATAGAGAGAACTGTGTGCGGATCATCAGCATCATCTGTATTCACATACACAGTATGTAAGTGCATGCTAAAGTTGAATGGATTAGTCTTCCTGGGTGGATGTGGATGTGCAGGGTCCATGATAGCAAACCTCAAAATCACTGTAACCAAATTCTCCAAAGTAATGAAATATAAAACCCAAATGAGCTTCTGAACATTCATCAAAGTTCATCATGCCTCTTTGTTAAATCTTCCCCGTAATTGGTCGCTTGGCTGCCCACAAACATGTTCCAGTTGGCCAGAATCTCCTTCCTGGTTATTTTCCCATCCTGGTGTTTGATCAGCAGATTGCATTCCAACATTGGTTTATTGGATTTTGATTGAAAGAAAGAGGAGGAGGGAAAAAACATGGGGTGGAGGACAACAGGAGTAACAGAAAGCAAGACACAGAGAGAAGCTTGTTAATAATTAACCCACAATGACACCCGATTATTCACATTTTGTTAATTAATATACTTGACAGCACAGAAACAGAACAGTATACTTTTGACCCAATGTACTAAACACCTGTACCTGTCCTACTTTTATTGTTACATTTATTTATTTATTATTGGTGTGCTATTAATATGAACAATGTAGATGAATGTGTGCATATATAGGAACATCCCACATGTGTGGAAATGTATGGAAGTTAAATGTGTGTATGTAGGCTGTATTATATGTGTATGCCTTATATTTATGAGTAATTGTATGCTTAAATGTGTTTTTAATATGGACTCTTGGAAGATTAGCCAATGAGCTAAAAGACATATAAATAAATAAATAAAAATAAATAAAAATAAAATAAAATAACAGTCTACCTTGTCGGTGTCTGTCTCATGGATCAAGTGTTTGGCTTCATTGTCAGCATGGTCAACCTCTCCCGGCAAAATCCAGTGGGCCACCTCATCTCCATCCAGGAAGCCATCCTGTGTCACAGACATCACATGTTGTCACCAGACACTTCTTCACCCCTCGCTGGGGCCCTCACCCCCCGCTCTCTCATTCTGTTTCCTGTCATCTCTGAAGCTGTCCTATCAATAAAGCCATACAACGGCCAAAAAATAATAACAAATAAATAAAAAAGTGTTGGCACAACAAGAACTGCAGGCGAGGTCAGTCTGACCACAGAGTCAAGTGTCAAACTCTAAAACAAATAGAAGATGTAACAATGAGCCAGTAGTTTTGGTCTCTCCCATGTCCAAGCCTCTCTAACTACTGGTCCTGAAACAATCTCATTTTGATGAGTTGACAAAGTGACCAACACTGATAAGTTTTTACCTTGTTGGTATCTCTGAATTCTGAAAAATGTGTCCTCTCTGTTTGGACCCAGTCAGGCTCCTTCTCCCCATTCTCTGATGTGTACATGTCACCTGTCAAGACAAAGCAGTGCACACACATTCAGGACGGACTGCCTCAGGTTAGGAGTTGAGGGGGGTCAGACATAAATAAAGTGGGAGTCACCTACCAATGTATTCATCCAAATTGATCTTGCCATCCCCGTTCTTATCAATGTCTTCAACAGTTTCCTAAAAAAAGAAAATGAATTAGTTGTCATAGAGGTCCATTTTCTTTAAAGGGTTCTGAACATTAAGAGCTCCGTGAGGAGGGGGCGATGAAGAGTGACATGAACGTACCACTTCATTGTTCTAAAAACAGTATCAAAGTGATTAGGCTATCAGCATCATGAGAAAACAAAGATACAGTATTCTATGTGTAATGTCCACTGTAATCATATGTGTGTGCCTGGTTTGATTTCAACACAAAAGACGAGCTGAGGTTCAGGGCCTGCCCTAACCCCCAGGGTAGAACTAAATCTTTATGTGGAAATCAACACTTTGCTGCATTATTGCTGCATTAAACATGAAACATTACCAACGGAACACAGCAAGCAGTCTAAGTACACATTTGCAGTTCATTCAGATGTGGCAATAGATGCTTTGCACTAATTTTTAATGTCAATACAACCAATCGGTGTACCAGGTGCAATGTCTACCAAATTGCTAGCATGGCTAAAAAATACTTATCAACAAAGTTTGTGGTGGTTTGAGTGTAGATCCTACCTGCACTACCACGCCTTTCATGTAATCAAACTCCTCAGGATGAAGGAAGGCAGTGAACTCCTCACGTGTGGCAATGCCGTCACCATCTCGGTCAGCTGTCTTGAAGCGCCTTTCGTCCCGGGCGAGCATCGTCCTGTAGGTGGCCTTGTCTTCAACGTCATCAAATGCCTCATCTGAAAATAAGGTTAGTTTGTACACATATTTATACATATATACACACACAGCCTTTTGTAGGATGTTTAAGGTGTTTGGATCATCTGGTAGACCAGGAGATGGGAGCATAGTCAGAGTGACTCTGAACTAGAGCTCCACCTAGTGTGTGAAGAGTTGACTTGTCCAGAAAGAAAGCTTTTCTGGCTAGAATCTTAATTCTTTGAGGTTCCTAGTCAGGACTTTCAAATCCATATGATCACCTGAAAGAAACCTGTCTGGGCTTTGCTCTGTCTTCAGCTGCTGTCTGGCTGGCCTTGGATGATGACTAGCTTTGAAAATGTGGCTTTGTGGGAGAAGCTTGTTTCCTCAAGCAATTCCTGGATGAAGACCTACAAGCTGCTTCTGTCATTGTAATACAATAGAAGCGCTTAAAAGTAGGTAGAAAATAAAGGTGTTTTCCCCTTGCCCTCATGTCTACCTGAAGTGAAAAAGAAATGAAGAAGTGCTAAAGAAGGAACAAAGGAAGAACAGTAGGACATGTTCGAAATCGAGGCACATCTTTCACACAGTTACCCAGATAGTATCCATAGGTGGTGTTTTTGTACTCCTCCCAGCCTATCTTGCCATCGTGGTTCATGTCGTAGTCATTCCAGTGTTTGTTCACATTCTCCTCGATGTACCTCCTCTGCCGGTGCTTGATCCAATAGTGCAGCTCTGCATGGGTGACGTAGCCATCCTTGTCAGTGTCAATGCGTTGCACGATCTTCCTGCGGGGGGCGATGGGGTCAAGGTTAGACAGACATACATACATACATATATATAAAGTTGACTGAAAACATCTGCTCCCTTCACTTTCTGGAAATTACAACCTCAAATTCTGACCTACACACACCTCAATGGCAATAATAAAACCTGACGACTAAATAAAAACAACTGAACACAAAGCTTAGTTTAGAAAGGAGTATGCTACGGGCCACTAATACCTACGCTAATTTGTCTTTGCTCTCCTCTGGGGTCAACTGGTCAAAGGTCTTGGACTCCTCCTTGCCCAGGAAGGCCTCGTGGTCGTACTGGTAACCGTCACCATCATTGTGAGCGTGATCGCTCAGATCGCCGCGGTGATGGACGCGCTTCTCCTGAGCAGGTACGGCAAAGGCAGCAACAGCCAGGATGCAAAGGGGTGCTATTGACCTCAGCAGCAACATGACTGACTGATGGGGTGTGGTGGAGACAGAAACCACGGCAGAGGGAGGGAGAACAGAAGTGAGCATGGTGGACGGGCAGAGACACAAACACACACTGCTCTGTACAGAATACAATAGAACTATTGTCCAAAGTAAGAACATTAAGATTATACTGACTGCATAAAACATAATGGCTTAAGATAAATGACTAGAGCAGGACTGTCAGCTCCATTTGACTTAGCACTGACTGTAATGCTGGGAATAAAAGAGGACAGCGCCTCCCATAGGTCAGAGTTACAAACTGAGGGGATAAAGACTGATGGATGTCTGCTGGCATCTTCTCTCTTGTGATCACACAGGTCACACAGATAATCTGGAGTTCACTTCATCTCCTTCTGATCATGCCAACTATTCAGACCACCTTCTTCCTGAGCCTGCAGTTCAGACTGCATCTACCGAGGAGCTTAAATCCATATCAGCTCATTTTAACTCAATACTCAATATAGCCTACTGCTGACTTGTGTCATCTACAGCAATGCATTGCATTGTATAACATCATTATGTGTAATCATTCAGTTTATCACAAACATTTAACATCTGGACATACAGGGGTTTTTACTGGATAGGAACGGTGGGAAAAACTGAAATCTGAAAATTGACTAGTACTTAAAGGTAACTACAGATGTAGTTGGGTAAAAAAGTAGAAGATCTGCCGGAACAATGTACAGAGTAGAAGTATACAGCTGCATAAAATGAGTAAAGTTAGTTATTTATAATAACTGTACTGTGCACAAGATACCACAGCAGCAAGAGCACATCCCCAAACTCCTGCATCCTCACTGTCAGGGACGTGAGGTCTTCATTCGAATGAATCCACCATTAAACTCACCTTCAGACTTTCCCTTCCGCTGCTGTGAACATTATTCTCTTTATCTTTTCAGAGGTAAGAAAATAAAACCATCCAAACTCACCGGTGTGTGTGTGCGTGCGTGCGTGTGTGGCTTCTCGCGACACCTCCCTCTGTAGTGTGTTCAGCGTCAGTCCGCGTTGGCACTCTGTAAAGAGCAGCGGCAGGGCGGGTCATGTTGTTCAGCAACCAATCAGCACAGCCCTACAGGGGATTCTAACCAATAACAAGCAGGACGCCGTATTAAACACACT
Source organism: Lagodon rhomboides (assembly GCA_039737535.1). Lineage (NCBI taxonomy): Eukaryota > Metazoa > Chordata > Actinopteri > Spariformes > Sparidae > Lagodon > Lagodon rhomboides. The sequence goes on from CM077807.1 coordinate 10,869,791, forward strand.
GAGATTAATTCTTATTGGCTGTTTGGTGCCACGTTGTCACGCATCCCACCATGTACTGTAGAAGAGTACGAATTTAATCCGAGAACGTGATTTAAACCTGTTAGAAAGGAAAAAGGAAACATGCAGACAAAGATATGGTCTGTTAGTTTAGTGACGTCATGATTAAAACATACAGAACAGGTAGGCTACAGGTGCCCTCCAGTTGTACCTATCCAATATTTAATCCATGCATTCATTTAGGCTACAATATGACATAACATTCTGAATTAAGATGGCAGGAGTTGAAATTAAAGTCATGTGAATTATGAATAAATATATAAATATGCAAAAGGAGCAACGAGAAAATGAGACATAGGTAGGCTGTGGACATGACATATTGCGAGGTTGAGGTTACAGTGAAATCAGGTGAAATGAGATAGAAATGGCAGGGAGAGTGAGATTAATAAGGCCCATACTGCTACAAAATACTACGACAATGAGAAGAAACGAGAGGCCACGAATTTCAGTGGGAATGAGGACACTATGGAGGTTTAACTGTCTGGACAGCAGGACACATTTAAACATCATACATACAATGCCTCCAGGAGATGAGAACATGGCAGACTGGAAGAAAAGGTGGAGCATGTATTTCTTCTTTACCAACAAGAGACAGACACTTCAGTTACCAGAACATCACATCACACTATTAATATCTGCTTATTAAATGAAAGACATGTTGCAGAGGAGCTCAGGTTGCAGGGTACAGGGCATCGACTTTTAGAAAACATGAGAGATGTTCGCCCTCCAGAGTACAGAGCCGAGCACTAAACGTGTCAGCTGGAGCTTCCATGAGGAGGTTCCTCTAAGACATGAGGCCAGGAGCAAGGGTCACATTCAAACACATTCCTGTCAACGAGGCAACATACTGTGGTGAACAGCACCACCCTGCGGTGAGAAGGAGCCACAGCAAAACAAAAAAAAGTAATTTCTCATCAACAGTTCTACTGATTCAGTGGACTGATGAATAAAATAGAGGCCACAGAGTGCACCAATAAGGAATTTGCCACATCACAGGCAGCTCCTCCCTATCAGGCCCCACAGCACTGATCTGTGAAGAGAGACAAAAGAGTTGTACATGTGTTTATGTTGCTAAAACACAAACAACACAATATTTTATATTCACTCAAATGAAAATAATTCATGTAATATTACATTTTCACATTTGGTGAAAAACATTCTAATGCACATTATCAAGACATCACATTAAAAGATTGAGAAAAGAAGGGTTCATGATTTGAAGGGCTGAGCAATATGTTAAGATAAATAATAATGATAATCAATTTGATTATTTTTTGATTATTTTAGCAGATTTTACAGGGAATACATTTTGGATCATACTTTTCATCTTACTGAATAAAAATCAACCACCACTGCATCATTTTTCTGCCTGGAGAACACGATATGTGGGTCAGCGACATGGTCTACAGCATCAGTACCGTCCAAACGCACAGCCGACCTTGCTCGAGTGGATCACTGTAAAATCGATTTCATGTCTAAAATGCAGCACGTAAAACTCCTTTTTATTACAGAAGGTAAGGTTTAGTAACCCTCACATCGAGGTGGATGATGAAGAACAGTAATTAAGAATACTGTTTACTCCAAGTTACTCCAGAGCAATCGAGTAAAGTTGCTATCGATTTCTACAAATTATACTCAACACTGTAACAATCATTCTTTCCAAAAAGTTATTAGATCATGAATTACTCTACTTTTGTGTTACTTTCAAAAGCCCAGTTGAACCTCCATTAGACTCAGAATACAATACTGGGCATCAAATAATACAAGTATCAGTGAAAACTGATCCACGACCACTTTTTAATCTCAATAAATAAGATAAAAAAGGTTACAATGTTCATTTATTTATCATTTTACACAACAGGTTGTACAGGTTAATGCATTTATTCTCAGAAATCACCAAATCATCAGTGGCACCATGCCGATACATTTTAATTTGGCATAATCCAGACTTCCAGCTGCACACTCTCAGAAAATAAGGCACAGAAGTGTACCTTTAGGGGTACAATGGCTTGTCACTGGGGCAGTACCCTCTGAAGGTACAATTTTGTACCCTTGACACTGGGTACTTATTTGTACCCTTGTGGTTTGTACCTTATAAAGACCAATCTTGTACCTCTGGTGGCAATTTTGTACCCTTGTACCCAGAATGTATTTTTTATTTTCACATTTCAATTTCATTTAACTTTAAACAATGTAAAATTGTCCATTGCAGGCAAGTCCATTCTCCACCAACCTTAAAACTGCATACATGAAAATAACACTCATGACAGAAGATCTTCACATGTCAGTTTTGTACATCTTTAAATACTATGTCGAAGTGTGACATACAAACTGTTATCCACAGAATAAGTGTCAAATACTTGGAACTTGGTATAGATGAGGCATGGTGGAGTCAATAGTGGTTTACTTGCCTAGTGACAGTTATTGGCAGAGGCGTATCATGTATCACCAAGGATCTAAATAGGTACTTTCTCGCATAAAAAAATATTAAAACTTAAGAAAGTGATGTATTAACAGCGCTAAAGCGAGAATTAAAACAGCTTTTAGCAGCTCTACCGCTGCCGGTTGCCGCGAAATGCATTCTGGGAAACTTGCATACTGTATACTGCGGTGTGGACGGGCTCTTTGTCTGCCAGGCTGTAGGTAGCTGATTTTACTGTGCATCCATGGTTGGCCGTTTGTGAATATCATAACATACAATATTGACTGGATGATTAGTAATTTTTCATACCTGCAAATCTGCTAAAAAAATATATATATATTTCAAGGCTACTCAAAAATGGCTTAGAAGTTAAAATCTTCATTGAATACTTAAGGAAACAGTGAAACCTTCACATTTAAAAAGTATAACTACTACTGAAGAAAGACTAAATAATTATTTAAACATATTAATATTTAGGCTACTGCCATTTGTAGAGCCTAATACAATTGTACCCCAGCATGTAGAAGAAAAGATACATATATGTACCTTTTACCACTGGGGTACATATATGTACCTTTTGGGCCCTCAAAAGGGTACAAATAGTTACCTTCAGGTCCAATAATGAGCCCTAGGGGGTACATTAGTGTAGATTGTACCTAGGGGTACAAAAAAGGACTCATACTGTACCCCTATTTCTGAGAGTGCACAACACCCCTGTCTTCTGTCCATCATGGCAACAAAAAGGAATGACTCACTTCCATCACTTATTGCAACATGACCAATTCATGTCATTCAATACACTAATCCACAAGTATTTAGTTGGAAGAAACAGTTTCTCAACAATTAAAATCAATGTTTAATCACAAAATGAACATAACCAACAACACATAACAGCCCTCAAAGCTAAGTGAAGAAATCTGGAAAATCACCAACTAAAAAACAAAAACCATGTCAAAACTTTATAAACTCCATAAATCGCCCAACTACAAAATGGGACAAGGACATGGTTGCTCTTCCCAGCTTCTGGACACAAATGAATAAAAACATATTCTTTTATGACCACTAATACATATCTGCAACTTATACAATATAAGACTATCCACAGAATCCACTTCACTTGACGTCAGATGTTTAAAATGGGATTGGCTAACACAGATATCTGTGCACAATGCACCCTGGGTAGCATAGACAATTATTTTCATGCAATTAGTTCACTCCTTTGGGACCAGTTCACTCCTCAAGGGTGTCCCTTGAGCTTGAATAGAGGGCTGAAAGCCTTGACAAACAGTTTTGACATGTTTCGGTTTTGCTATTTTCTTATTGTAAATGATTTTGCTGTAATATTTGTCTGAGTTTTAAATTTTGCTTAAGTCCAAATGACAGTTCAAGTTTAATCAGTTTGATAAGTCAGAAGGGTCTGCTCTCAGAGGTGAACATCCTTTTTTTTCAGGCATGTACCATTTTCACATTATCACGTGCATGTTTTATGCAGTTATTCAGAAAGAAGTTCATGTCAGCATTCAACAAAATAATACCTGTTTGATGCAGATACAGCATCATTTCAAATGGCTACCCATGGCTGTTTGTGTTGGAGCCTCATATGGTGAACATACTGACAGTAACTGTCAGGAGCACAATATTCAATACAAATTCATTTCCTCCTTCATGTCCTGTCTTGTTGTTTTTCTTTGTTGTGGTTTAGTTCATTTGTTTCCTGTTCATGACTGATGTAAAGGCAGAGTAAAACATCTATGACAACACTCTGATATGCTGTTCAACAAATGTAAGTGTCTACTTCCAGCACACATTACTGAGAAGAGCAAATACCCTGTCATTTCTAAAATGCACAGTTCTGTGCTTCATTGGATCAGTCTGAGATTACCTTGAGAGACAGGAGCTACTGAGACCGCCTGAATCCACACAAGAACTGCTGAAAGTTATCCATGACAGGAACAACCTATCTGCCAAGTACCTTGAAAAACTGTGTGCAGGTGTGCTGAGGAGAATGGGTTTTCTTTTAAAGGCAAAGGGTGGACACCTTTTTTTTTCTCTTTACTGCACTTTTTATGAAGTGAATTGACAAATAAAAACAATTTATAGCACTATTTTTGTAACATCCTCACTTTACTTTTAGTGCCTTCAACTTTTGTACAGTACTGTTGGTACAAATACAATTCTTGACAAGCAACCACTGGAAGATTCAGTTGCCCCACGATATAGTTCGCTCACTACATATTATTTTCTATTAATAATGGGAAACATGGTTTTCAATGAGGTCCACTTCATATGGGTTGTCCAAGTCAGGAAAGTCCATTTTGACATTTTATCTGCGACATAAGCTGAGTTTCAGTGAATGAAGCTTTTTCAAGTATACAATTTCTGCCAAGAACCATGTAAAGTTGGGTAAATATGATGACAAACATCTCCACTGATTCCCACTTCACATTTTTCTCTGAAACACAGGCAACACTTTCCAAGTTATTATCAATTAAATTGTATTTCAGACAGTAATGTAAATTTTAGGCCTTTCTCTGCTAAACACTCTTATTTTGCAGGGAAACACTCAAGATGGGCATTACTGACAAGTAAAAACAAGTTTTCCATTACATGTATCCAACTTCAGGTGTTCCTTGGTAGAGAACTTGATTATTTTACTGAATGACAGCTTAATTTATTATGTGGGGCAAAACAACATTTATTTCTTATAGAAACTGTAAGACCAACACAAAACATGAGGACAAAACCAAATGAAACCATGTTTACCATTACATTCATCCAACTTCAACATTCTGTTGTGGAAAACTGAAGTTCACTGAAATACAGCTTAATTTACCTTACTGTGCAAAAACACGCTTATTTCGCTGACAGACGCTCAAAATTGCCATAAGTGAGTTTTGACCAAAAAAGACTTGAAGCACAATTGATGTTCATCACGTTTGCCATAACAATTATCTAACTTCAAACATTCAAACATCCTTGGTAGGAAACTTGCTGGAAATACTTTTTTCTGATATATAGTTTTTTTTTTTAGCATTCTGTGCAAAAAGACTCTTCTTTCGCAGTGAAACATCCAAAATGGGAATACAGGAAAGTGGAACTCAATTGAAACCACGTGTGCCTTAATATTTATCCAGATTTGCACATTCCTTGGTAGGAAACTTCCTTGAAAAACTTTTTTTTACCACTGAAATACAGCTAAATTCACCGTACTGTGCAAATAAAAACAAACAAACAAAAAAAAACACTTATTTTGCAGAGAAACGCAACAGTTTCTATCCTCATTACAGATATATGTAAAATCATTTCACTTCGTCAAAATTCTAATTCAAGATATCTGTTATTCCGTTGACTGGACAGAATCAAAGGTCAAGATATCTCCAACTTGAGACAGGCTGTCTCCAATCAAAATCACTCTCAAGATATGTGTAACTTGATATCTACAATCAAATAATAGGTATTATTTCTCGTCTGAGATATATTCAGTTTTCTACTGTGTCACTTTCAGGTCAAGATTGAGTCATTCTGAAAAGTCAAAACTTCATTTAAGATCTCTAAAAAGGTTTGAAGAGATCTTAAACTGAAGGGAATTATAGATATCTACAACAGGAATAACTGATCAGTTAGTTAGTGAAATTATGGCTCCTCATTCATATTGTACACATACTTAATGAGAAACTATAACCTACACATGAATTTCATTAGTCCTAGGAAGACTGAAGTTGTGGATCTTTAAATGTAAACTGCATATGAATAATGTCTAACATGTTCTTTTCATCATGCAGAATTAATGAGGGATCTCTGCAGTATATCTGCAGTGTAGCTGTTAAACGTTTAAACATCTTCCACACAGTTAACCTGCTCTTCAGACTAAATTTAGCCCCCTGTTCTAAAATAGTCCCTTCCATCAGAGAGACGTCTGAGTGGCGCGAGCACCAGCAGTGTGCGTGAGCCTCCTCCCAGCGCGCGCAGCGGGACCGGACTGGAACCAGTCTCGAGGTCGACAGTTCGTAAAGCATCCGCGCGCTCATGTTCTGCTGTGTGGCGTGAAGCTGGAGCACGCAGCCCGGAACCCGCCACCCCTCCGCTGGGCTGGACCGGAGCAGCCAGCCCTCTGGACCGATGTCCTGGCCGAAATGTCCCGACACATTTATATACGGAACAAGATTGGCGAGGGCATCCAAGCGCCCATATTTCAGGTATGTCACTTCTGCTTCCTTCAAGAATGAAACTACAACTAAATTTTTTACAAACAAATAAAACCTTAAACGTAAAAAAAAAAATACTCTCAGCAGATACATTCAAAAGTAAATACTTCTGAATCTTGTATTTTGTATTTTGAACAGGTTACATCCAGTTATAGGGCTGACTGACATCCAGGCAGACTTCATATAGCAAGAGCTGGTAGATTTTGTACATTTCTAAATCATTTTCAAAAATAACACCATTAACTCAGTGTAACAACGTGCCAGACTCTCAGCAGGGGTTGGAGTTGTTTCATTCATTGTTACAGGCACAAACACTGTCATAACTTATATATCACCTGCAGAGGAACAGGGAGGAACACTTTATAATAGGTGTAACATTTTCATTGTCAAGCAGCGAAACACTTTTCCTAACTTTGTAAGCCTATGCAGGCTATTAAAATAATACATACATATATTTAATCAACAGCTTTAATTTGAATAAAGATATGCTAGTAAAATGTTCATTTGCCTCATTGATACATGTTAAAACTGCAGCTGGAATCATATACTGTATTTCAAGAAATGATTTTATTGTGACTGCCTGGGTCAACAGGATACAATGTGAGCAGTGAACATTTCTGCAAATGTTTCTTGCTACCTACTGTATCAACATTTCCATAAAATGTGTCATATCAGGTTCACATTACATGTTTATTACCCGAAAGTCATGTCAGGAGATGACAGGTGGTGGTGGTGGAGTTGCAGGCGAGAAGGTTATTACGCTGGTGGCCGTAGTTCAGGTCTGCATTACAACATTTGTAAGTGTGAAACCACTAGATATATCTGAAGAAGGGCATGCTGTTCCAGCATGTGTAATCATGACATTTTTAAGGAGGCTTCAGGACACTTCCCTTTTCCACACTGCCGTGTTTGTGGCAACCAAAACGGATATTTTTACAGAGAAGTGAGGCTGTCTCCAGTCGTATTTATAGTGATCAAAACAGATAGTTTAAGCCAAATCATGATGTTTCCCAGCCCTAACAAATCTGTTTTTTGTGCCTTAACCTAACCAGAGCATAAATTGGACCCAAAGAAGCCTAAAGCTGTAATATGAATAAATCTAAAGGCTTTACTTGTCTGTGAAATGTACTGGTAAATGCACAACATTTATTCTGGTGATTTGGTTGATTGTGAATATTTTATGGATTGATGTAGTGCAATTTCATAACTGAAGGAATGTGTAGACTAAAGGATAAGGTCCAAAATCCCATTGTGATTATTTTAAAAGTTATTGATATGATATCACAGTTGGTGGGAATAAACATTTGTTCATCGCAGTTGTCATTTTCACAGAAACATAACAGGGACAATGCACAATACATATATTGTATCAGATGTAGCTAAAAGCTCATTTCATCTGTGGTCCCTGGGCAGGGATTGTGGGTGATGTTATAAACCAACATTTGCCATAAATGCCAAATTTTCAAATGATAACAGATTACATTTTTTGACTATATTGCAATAATGATGAGAGTTGGGTTTTTTTATTCATGATTTTTAACATTTGCTTATATAGACTAAGACGAGGCTGTAATAATGTAGTACTTGTACTACTACCAATGTAGTACAACCAGACTGTATGAGGAGAAATATGAAAATATCATGGCATGCATGTACAGCTTTGCTGAAACTGTACTCATTTGATTTCTTATGAATCTAAAATGAGAAAGGTTATGTTTTATGGTTTTTGAATTATAATTTTTTCAAGGTTAGATTGCTGTCCACAGTCACACCTCTGTCCTTTCACAATGATTTCAGGAGGAGGGGAATCGCTTCCTCTAATTGAAAAATACATCCTAACTGTTTTCGACAAATTCAATGTCAAGCATGAATATGTCATCCAGTCTGCTATTTTCTTCCATGACATCAGGATGACCTGACATCCGCTGGGCTGACATGTGTTGGCCAGGGCATCTCTGCAGCACTACAATCCTTCATTATAATGCTGTTGTCACAGATTTGACCTTTACCTAAAAACTACACTTGGCTATATTACTAACTGTGCAGCCCTAATAACTATACATAAAAACAGCCATTCATCTTTGTAGGATGTTTTCATTAATAATCTCACATTTCATTTGATCTGAATTACAGTACTCTCCTGGTAATTTTGTATATATAAGGCTGTTAAAATCCTGTAAACTGGCCCTGGTCCCTTCCATGCATATTACTTCAGTAGATTATTATTATCATTGTTACAGTTGGTTCAGTAGTGACAGTCTCCTTCTTTAGAAGCAGCACCATGGTGGGCTTCAGTGACAATCAGCTGTAATGATTTAACATTTTAAATGCCAAATTGACTTACCTTTATATGAAAATGTTTTCAGCCTACTGACCACTCAGAGACACTTGTCACATTCACACACTGACAGCAGAGGCTGCCATTCAGTGTACCAACCAGGATTTTCTGGTTCAGTGTCATGCTTGAGGGTGCTCTGACATGCAGCCGGAGGATCAGAGGATCGAACCACTGACCTTCTGATTAGTGGAGCGCACCCTCTAGCTCCTGAGCCACAGCCACCCCATTTAATTATCACATTTTGTCACAGGTTCTATAAAGAGAAGGAAATGTATCAGCCCCTGTTAGATACTGGATAACTAATTTTTCTTCAGCTTAATTGATCATTGGAGGCTACAGGCTGTAATAAATAGCAAGATATTTCTTGACCTAGCTAATTTTTATCCTTTCTTGTCTATTTGTTGCTTTTGGCTTGAATTGAGAGACAGAAGAGTGATGGTGACCCAGATTAGTGGCCCTGTTTTACAAATTCAAGGAAGTAGGTTCTGACTTTTTAACGGTGACATTGTCATTAACTCTGGAGACTTGAGCAGAAATGGGGCAAATAACTGGCAGATAATTAATTTACATCCCTGGAGACAAACTCTGCTGGTATATTTGGACCGTTTGGAAGAAGAGGAAAGAAAGAAAGTCAGGAGGAGGTGGAAAAAAGTACGTTAGGATAGAGTAAGGCAAATGTGATCAAATGTTATGCAGATACACAGGCCAGGGGATGAGGGGAGGAACATAGAGAAATAAAACCAAGCGTAAAGGAGGGAAAAAAACAGGATGTAGCTGTTGAGCTAGAAAATAGTTTATTTACAAAAGTAACACCCTCAACAAAGGAAGATTTGTCTCCAAAAGAAAATGTGCAGTCTGTAGCTCAGCCACTGTGGCTCCTGAACACCACAGCCGCCCAGCCCATCGGCACCAGCAGCACTATATATCACCCGGCCTAAGTGGCAAGTAGGATCAGGTGTGGACCTCCACTCATAGGCAGGGAGGAGGGGGATAACGAGGGTGACACCTGAGTGGAAACACAACACAAAAATACAACACAAACATGCCCACAACACTAGGGCTGTAACAATAGGGTACATTTGGTTGTGTCACATGAGTCTTCTAGGTGCTTTGGAAGTCATGGTTGGCTGCTTACGAAGTTGACTTTATTGTACAGTTGACATTGGAACCATTTAAGTCTGTGTGGAAAAGAAGGTCAGTCAGATGTCTAAAGTGGATGTACTTAATGTTACCTGGCACTGAGTATTAGTTGTGACTTTACTGAATGTAAAGTCTGAACAGATTGTCATGATGAAAACTTATTAAAAAGTGTTCGGCTAGTTAATATCTTGCCTTTTCCATACAGGTGAATCGAGGAACTTATTCCAGGAGGAGCCGTCTGAAGAGGTCCGATGGCAGCACCACCTCCACCAGCTTCATCCTCAGACAGGTACTGAAATGCAAACAGAGGCGTGGTATGTAAAACAGAAATCCGTGAATGTGACTGACTGTATTAGTATGGATTGTCACTGACGTCATTCATATATATATACATATATACATATATATATATATATATATATATATGTATATATATAGGTGCATGTATATGTATAGATAGATATGTATCTATGTATAGATAGTTTCACCTCTCATCCACGAGGCTTCTTCTGTTCTAACTATCTGGAGGAGTTGCAGGCTTTTAAACTCTGTGTCCTTACAGAGTCATTAAGGACAGTGTGAACTCTGAGTTTCAAAGTCGTTAGGGACACCTGTGGGTCGTTGACCCAACCGGCCTTCATGTGGGTTGCTGGTGCTAGGTGAGCACAGTTGTGAATGGTTGTTGGTAGAGATGGTAGAACGGTATATATATATATATATATATATATATATATATATATATATATATATATATCGGGACAGAGGCCGAATGGGTGTGTGTGTATTATGGCGGGGCTGCAGCTCGTAGGCCGCTGTACCAAACTGCAACAAAAGCAGACGCCGGTGGCAGGCTCAGGAGCACGTTGGTTTCAGCTGACATCTTCTAACACTATGGTAACAGAGAGCTGACAACACAGCTAATCTCAAAAAGTGACCCATGCCATGTACGAGGTTCACGAAAGATTGCATCAGGGCAATAAATATGTTCAGGTATATATGAGACACAAGTCAGTCTCTACTGGGTCATTGTGCTACTAAAGATTTGTAATGACAAGATGTTCTCATTTATTTTGCTCTCTGTGCCACTCTTTCATGCAGGAGAATCTCTGCAGACACAGAATGAGGCACAGAAAGAGTTGTGTATTCAGTGACCTCATTATAACTTTTCTATTGATCAGTAATGAGAAATACCGCTTCTTTATATTTTTTTGCAAATAAAAAATAACATTTACAGCATCTTCTTATGTAAAAGGGCATATTATTGGTCTATACTTGATTTATACAACATGGAATCTGTGGAACATGAAGCATTTTTTTTCAAAGAAAGTCGTTTAAATCAAACTGTAATTTTGTAAGTTAAAACAATTGCAGCTCCTCCTCCTTCCCCGTGCAACCAACCAACATTCCAGCTGCATTTCAGGGAATGTGTCCCAACACTGAAGTGTTAATCACCATTATCTTAATGGACCCATCACACACACACAAGTGATTCTCCTGGAAACCCCCTTTCACCACTCGGGAAACCTGGTAGATAAGACTGAGATAATCTGCCTCTATAGCAAAAGTGACTTGAAATAAAAAACTCCATTGTTCTAACACTTTCCAGGCTTGAGTTATGTTACAATACTACCATCTACTGATCATGTATGGTTAATTTTTTCCACTAATAATATGTATTTAGACTAAGTTACAAAGAGCTATTTATATCAATGAGTAAAGGAATTGCTGTAGAATCTCCATTTATTTAGAAGTAGTTTCAGAAATGATTTACCTCTTTAGTCTGATAGTTTTTTGCATAATGATAATAAGTTTCTGCATGATAAATTACCTCAAAAGAGTAAATCACTGAGTAATTTATTGTTCCGTCTCCCTTTTACTGCCAGTTTCATATCTAGATTATAAAAAATATTTTAATGGGTCATATGGATGACATATATGTTAAACTTCATGTTTTAAAAATTAAAAGTTTCTGAGAGTTTCTGGCCTTTTCACCGTCTGTCTTAACCCTCGGATAAAGAAAGGAGAGGACAGAGTAAAATTAGTGAAACGTCCAACGCCACAGTCCTCCGAGGATAAAATCAACTGGAAACGTGGATTTCTCTTTTTCTCTTTTTTTGTGCTGTTTAGCTTTTGCTGCTTTTTGCTTCTGTTGGGTTCTGGAATTTTTTTCACCATTTTTTGTTTTTCTGCACTCCTACCGCCTACACGACCCACCACTAAGATGCCTCTACTGGAGAAGTCTGCTGGCAGGCTTCCCTTGCCAAACACCTGAAGAGAGTCTCCGTAAAACTTGTCACCCAGCCACCACAGGGGCACCACAAGGGGGAAACCCCGCTGGGAGTCCGTTACGATGAGGTTTGCAACTGCCTTCACAGCTCCAAATAGGCATTGTAACTGCTGCAGAAAAATGTACAGTATTTGTCAACAATTATAACTTCTTAATGACACTTTAAAATAATTTCAGCTGTATTTTATCATATTGATATGTATGTGCTGTTTTCCAGAGATATTAATGCAGGTTTTTCTTTTTTTTTAAAAAAAACAATGACTTTTTTTCAGAGTTTAATTACGTTTTAAGGGTATGTTGGCTAACAACAGATGCTAGATGCAGGAAAAAGTTCAGCAGGGAAGAAATAAAAGACTTACAACTCCTAAATTATAATATTATAATTAAATAATATACCTCTATCTACACCTCCCAAATGATTGAGCTACCGCTCAAGAATTGCACGACATTATATAACATTATTATATAAAACAATATTGCACATGCCCACTAGGCCTGCACGATTAATCGTATTTTCATCGTCATCGCGATGTGAACGTGCGCGATAAACCCATCGCAAAAGCTGGTCTGAAGTGCGATAAGTTTTGTTTACATCCGCCATGCTTTCACACTCAGCGTGCTGACATTTGGCCAATCAGATGCGGCCCTTGACACATGGGCAATGCATGCACACCGTTTAGCCAATCAGATGACGCCCAGCTCTGCTCACGTTCCTGCGTGAGAATTAGTAGCCAGAGTAAACAGGATGGCGGAGGCAGGAGAGCAGAGCGGTGAAAATGCCGACAAAACGCTTGTGGCAAAAAGAAATAGCAGCTCCGCGATTTGGAGATACTTTGGACTTAAGCCAGAAGACAATTTACAGACCCAGGTACTGTGCAGGACCTGCAGAACAGTTGTAGCAACGTCCAGAGGTAACACCACCAACCTCCGTCACCACCTGCTGCACCGCCATAAAGAGCTGCACGAGCAATTTAAGGCCAGTCAGTCTCGAGCGCAAACGTCGAGCAGCAGTACATGTGTAAATTAATGTTATAAGTATGTATAAGTTATGTATTTTTTTTATTTAATTGTCATCAGCTATTAAGTGTTTAAGAGTACCTCAAAGCAGGGAATCTATTAATGCAGAAAAATCTGAAAGACACAGGAACTGTATGCAAACTTAAATATTTTCTTATTTATCGCAAGTCATATCGTCATCGCAATATTGAAGGGTGTCATCGCACATCGCACATTTTGCTCATATCGTGCAGGCCTAATGCCCACCATAAGGGAATACCAAAAAGTTAACAAAAAACAAAGAAAACAGTTACATAAGTACACAAACTACACTTGTAATATGAGAAAAACTTACGTATTGCACTTGAAGACAGTCCCATAAAAAAAAGATGTATTAAATTACCTTCAAGCACATCTTAGCAAACACTGTATTTCATAAAATTATCACCCCAATATGCTGTGGGTTGAGGTCATTTGGATTACACCCAGACCAGCAGTGCCTGATTACTGTGATGACCAAAACTAGAAAAAAATAGGAAACATACACTAAACATCACAGTTAAGGTCACATTCGAGTACAGCCTCTTAATAAATCTCAAGGTGCATGACTCACAATCATAATCCCCACACAAAGCCTGCACCAGATCTGCATACGCAGATGACTGGAGGCTATGATAAAATAAAGAAAATGATCAGACTGTACATTCTTCAACTAACAGTGGTGATTCTGTTTGGTGTAATAAGAGGGTTTGCCTACCGAGATTACGGCGTGCCTTTACAGCGTGCCTATACGTCGACCAATCTCCTCCACTTAATTCTGGGATCTATGAGAACACATGCATTTCCTATTTAGTAACACTTTCTATGTGCTCTTCAGTGACATGGTATAATAATGTCTAAAGTAAATATGAAAGCCTACCACAAACAAATGCCTGGTGTCCTCTCGCACTGTGCCTGCACTTCAATGTCCTACAGACCAGTAGTAGAGAGAGAGCCCACTAACTTTCGTGTCCCTAAATAATCTTCTGAATGGAAGAAGGGGGAACGTTAGCTACTGCTGTCCCAATGTAATCTTCCATAACTCCATTCAGAGTCCTAAAGGCATCCCCGTTACAGTTGTGACAAATTACAGCCGCGGTCTGAACACTGTTTGAACTACTTGGTTAACTGCAGTGTGGGGCAGCTGTGAGTTTCTAGCTGAGGTGGCAAGGGTCAGATTTACTGACCTTGGAAAGTGAAAAGGGTTAGTGTTGATGCCCTGCTGTGCTCCTTTGGAGCCGCCTAGATGACTGGGTCCCAAGCATCCCAAATTTTGTGACGTCCTGTGGGTTGACTTCTGGACAAGGGAAGTTGCTGTTGGTAGTGTTTTTTCTCCGTCGGCTGGAGCTGCTCCTTCACACAAAGATGGACTGAACTGAGATGATTTTGGTGTTCATCCACCCAGTCCTGTACTGAGTTGGACATTGGTTCTTCCTGAGATACATCCAACAAAAAAAATCCATGGGCAGCAGGGCCTTCTGACCAAAGATGAGCTTGTATGGCAAATAAGCAGTAGACTGGTGTTCCATGGTGTTAAAAGCATAGAGCACCTGAGGTACATATTGTGGCCATCTTCTATTATTCTCTTTGGGGAAGGTATGCAACAAGTTGTGCAATGTTAAATTAAATCTTTCACATTGCCCATTGTCCTGGGTGGTACACTGTGGTTCTGCTTTTTCATCGTTTCAAAAGGGTTTCAAAACCTCTCCAGTTTAAAAAAAAACTACAGCAATTGGGAAGGAGTATGGGCTACAGCTTGGACGCGCAATACCTCTGTCCAACAGCTCCTGAATATGGGCTTTGACTTGTTCATACTGTGGTGGTGGGAGTCTGTGGTAGCGTTGCCACACTGGTGCGTCATCCACCAAAGGACTTTCATGTTCCACCAGTGTAGTACATCCCAGGTCTCCCTCTCTCTGACTGAATACGGTGTTGTGTTTTTGCAAAAGCTTCACTCCTTGTTATGCCTGTTCAGAGGCAAGTAGGAAAAAGGAAATTGCTGCTTTAGTGCAATGGTCTTCTGACTCCTCACTCCACTCTACCCTACACTTGTCGACAGGGCTACAAAAAATAAGTAGAAAAAAACAAAACAAAAAAACAATACACCAACCTCCAAACCCTGCTTGCAGCACCAAATTATATAGTGATGGCACTGGTTAAAAGAGCCAGTAGTAGCAAACGGACTCCGCCCTGGAGGTTTCTCACAGTCCGGAGCAGATCCACAGATCCACTTGCACGATGGGACGTGAGGGACAGATAAGGATCAGGGATCCAGACTGGCTCTGGCACAGACCCTACCTGTATCCGCTCATAAAACAGCTCATCCTACCCAGATCTGTTCTGAATCCACGTATGAAGCAGCTTATCCGGCCTGGATCTGACTTGGATACGTTCATTAAGTGACTGACTTGACCTGGTTCCAATTTGGATCTGTTAATTAAGTGGCTTATTTGTTCTAGACCCATTTCAGATCCCTTGTTCAATATGGCTCACCTGTCAGAAACTCTAAAATAAATGGTTGAAAACAGCAGAAAAGACAGTCAAAGAAGTGGAAGAGGTCCTGATCCTGGAGCAGGTCCACCAAAGGGTAATGCTGTGGGGTTTTGGGGATGGTCCGAATCCTGGTGAGGAGAGCAGAATCTGATTCACTGTATATGAAAAATTGAGGAGGAGGACTGCTGCATGTCCCTCTGTGTGTGCGTGGATCTCAGTCTGTGGATCAGGCTGACGTGTCATAAAAAGTATAATCTGGAAATTAGCCTTAATGAGGACAAATTTAAGGACATTACCTTCAGTGATCATCCTGCAACAGAAATAATGTGTGTATCTCTACATTAACATGTGCATTTGCGCACGAGGAACAGCTGATAACTTAATTGATTATTTAAAACTCAAGACTCCCCGACAGCATCGGTTAGTATTTTGTGGTATTTAATGTCTTGACTTGGTGAGGGAGCCTGGCATGGCAAGGGTTTCGTATTTCCTATCATAACTGGGCTACCTGCCTGAAGGTGTGTCTTAAACCAATGACACACAAGTCGCAATCATCGCTTTACTATCAAAGAATCACTGCTAACAAAATATTCAGTTACAAACATGTTTCATTTCCTATACCTTCTTCACAATAAAAGCCCTCTGTCATTTAAAAGCTTTGATTATGAAGCAGCTGTACAGGAAACATTGTGTTTTCACCAGCAGTAACTAGATGCAAGATTCAAGATTCGAAGTGTTTATTGTCATATGCACAGTAAAGAAACATGTTGCTCTGTCAAATGAAATTCTTCCTTTGCTGTCCACAGAATGCCAACAATGTAATAAAGAAATATATTCAACCGAAATATACAATATATACAGAAAAGTACTTTTACATAGCACATTTGAGAAATAAGAAAAAGCAACAATAATAATAATAGTAAAACAGTGCAAATCTCAAATCTGTGCGATTATGCATGTGCAAAAATGTACAAACAGTCGGGACAGTTATGAGGTAGAATATGATTGTAAACTCCTATGTGCTGTTTAGGAGTCTGATGGCAGTGGGAAAGAAAGAGTTCTTTAGTCTGGTGGTCTTGGACTTAAAACTTCTGTACCTCCGGCCTGAGGGTAGAAGTGTGATCAGTCCGTGCTGGGGGTAGGTGGGGTCTTTGAGGATGGAGGCAGCTCTCCTGTGGACTCTGCAGTGGTAGATGCTCTGCAGAGAGGGCAGTGGAGTCCTGGTGATCTTCTAGGCAGTCTTTACCACTCTCTGCAGGCGTTTGCGATCCAAAGCAGAAGTGCTG
Source organism: Lagodon rhomboides (assembly GCA_039737535.1). Lineage (NCBI taxonomy): Eukaryota > Metazoa > Chordata > Actinopteri > Spariformes > Sparidae > Lagodon > Lagodon rhomboides. The sequence continues at coordinate 10,887,054 of CM077807.1, forward strand.
CCATACCAGACGTGTTATAATTCTGTGTCTTCTTGTGTTTTCTGTTTTATTTTGAAACCATGCCCTTGTGTGTCTCTTCTTGCTTTCCAGTTGCTCCCGTGTGTTTTTCCCTCTCTGTGTTTTCCCTTCATTACCTCACCTGACCTTTCCCCTCCTCACTCACCTCACCTGTTCCTGATCCCCTCGTCAGTGTCCCTGTGTATATAGTCTTTGTTCTCCCTCATGTGTTTGTCAGTTCGTTCCGTGATGTTCCCTGTTACTCAGTCTGTCTGTCTTGTTCAGTGTTACCCCGTCTTTGCTTTTTCTTTGCACTTTGATTGAGCTTTTAGTACTACTTTGTCTTTTTGACTAGCTTTTTTGGATCCCTTGTTTTTTTTTTGTATTCATTTGGCTTTGGTTTAATAAAGCTCACTTTTTGTTCCCCCATTTCCTGCCTCCTGTGTGGGTGTCTGCATTTGGGTCCTCACCTTACTTAAGCCTTAACAAGGAGGTGATACAGCCGGCCAAGATGCTCTCAACAATGCAACAAATTCTCAGGCGAAATGCCAAACTTCCTCAGCCTCCTCAGAAAATACAGCCGCTGTTGGGCCCTCTTTACCAGCTATGTTGTGATGAGTGACAAAGTGAGGTCATCGCTGATGTGGACACCCAGGTATTTAAAGCTGCTCACCCTCTCTACTTCAAGCTCATGGATGTACAGTGGCCGATGAGGTCTCCTCTTCTTCCTCATGTCCACTATCATCTCCTTCATCTTGTCTGTATTGAGGGTGAGGTTGTTGTCCTCACACCATGACACCAGACTGGCCACCTCCCTCCTGTAGACCACTTTGTCCCCGCCAGTGATGCATCCTATCACTGCGGTGTCGTCCACAAACTCTAGGATGGTGTTGTCTCTAGAGGCGACACAGTCGTAGAACGTAGAACTAGTCATGACTCCTGAACCAGCTGAAAGGGAAAACAAGAAACAGTAAAACACAGCAGATGTTTTAAAGTAGAAACAGGACGAGAGAAACTACAGAGATTCATTTAGAAGCAACAAAAGTACTGAGAACTCAACACAGGCTTTTAAAAACGTCTCTCTCTTGAGTTTCCTGCACAGACATGAATTGAGTATGGATTTTAGCAAGAGATGGGTGCTTGTTATTAGTTGGCTGCAGTTGCGAGACGTCACCATGGCCTGCTTGGAGTTGGTGCGCTTTGCGCCAAGCCTAAGATAGAGCCCTATGTGTTATGTTCCCAGACCCACTCAAAAGAAATAAGGTGTTCAGGAAATCAGGGGTGAAATGCAAATTGCCACCGTTCCTGTTAATAGCACGCCTGCCACTGAATTGTCAGACTCAGCCAGCACACAGACGTTAGTCATGCCCTGTCTAGTTCAGCAGCAGCCGATTGGTCATAGGGAGGTAGATGTTTGTTGTGTGCATGGTGACATATGTGCTTATCTGACAGTACATGTGTATCTTTATGTGCAAGGTCAGCCCTACTTTTTGGAGGTTGGGGTAGTCCCAGGTTTGAGTCACCCAGGACTGCTAGGCCAAGATATACAGATCCTACCCAGGTTACTGCAGGACAGTAAGCCGGGTAACATGGTGCTAACACCAGCCAAAGCCAGAGATGTTATCAGCCGGTATGCAGAGCCCATTGCCCACTGAAACTGGTTAGAGCAGCTGCCCTTCAGCCAGGTCGAGCTCCCTAGTGAAAGCAATTGCAAGGTTAAAAAAGTAAAAGGACAATTTTACCAAGTTCACACTACAAGATTTTTTCCCCAATCTTGCTGTCCTGGGCAGTTTTTCGAGCTTGCTGACAAAAGCCCTAGATCAGAGGCAGGTCAGCCCGCGCTCCCGTGAATGGCGGTCGGCACGCGTGTACTGTTCGGGGACAGCTTGCCATCATGTTGCAGACGTCTGCTGGATATCTGGCTAAATATCTTTATCTATATTGCAGATGGATCAGAGAACCAGAAATGGCCACAGCCAATGAAAGCAGACACTCTCTCACTCCCTTGCTATCATCTGCAGCAGCTGTCTAAGCCACGTCTCATCTAGCATTTGTTTGTATGGAGCTAGGGCAATATCATCTTAATAATAATCACAATAATAACGTATTTCAGAATACATATACACAAGGGTTTCATTATATGTACATTTAGTATATGTACATTTTCAATAATTAATCTTTGCTGTCCGTACACTATAAACCAGCCTCTAACCAGTATTATTTTCTTTTTCTTCCTGTTTGTTTCACTGTAAATCAGCACACAAACAACTTACACTGTCACTACTGTGTCATGCCTTGCATGGGTGATCTTGTAGTGTGTGAGTCCCTGTTGCTGATCAGTCATGTAGTGTAAAAGACTCCTGACTACAAGGCAGAAAGCTGTGTAGTTTGAACAGGATAGTTATCTGACGTCTTGAAAGTCGCGTAGTGTGTTCAAGCCATAAAGCAGCAGCCGCTACAGACCCAGGAGACAGAGCAGTCGGCAGGAGACAGTTGGTTGGAGGTCCCCGGGGATCTTAGCCAGCTACACAGTGAGGATACCACTCTAGAGACTGCCTTTAGCAAAGTCACTGAGATAGATGGGGTGAGCACAAGTGTAGCCCTCTCCCTAAAATGGGCAGATTATTTGTTTTATGAAATGGGTTGTTTTACAATTAGCCAGAATGGGGAGCCACTGAACAGCTTGTACTGCCACAAAGCTTGAGAAATGTTATTTCTGATGGCAGTGTTAAAACCTTAGATCACATTGCCAGTAAATTCCTTTGGCCAGGGTCATACATTGAGTGAGTTGACCAGTCACAAGAAAATCCAGCAGTACCCATTGTAGCCAATGTCAATAGTTGATGTCCTATTTTCCAGGATTGGCATGGACATTTTAGGTCCACTGGAGAGGTCTAGGTCAGGGTTTTTGGTAAATACGATGTAGTATGTGACTATGTGTGACTTAAGCCTACTGTTTAATGTAGCAAGGGTGTCCGCCTCCTGAACCGACACTGGAAGATGGTTCCACGGTAAAGGAGCTTGATGGTTGAATGCTCTGCCTCCCATTCTACTTTTGGAGACTCTAGTAACCACAAGTCACCCCGCATCCCGTGAGCGCAGCATTCGAGTGGGGTAATAGGGTACTGTAAATTCTTGAAGATATGCCGGTGCCTGACCAGTAAGGACCTTCAATGTGAGGAGGAGGATTTTAAATTCTATTCTGGATTTTACAGGAGGCCAGTGCAGAGAGGCTAATATGGGAGAAATATGTTCTCTAATATGAGTTCTTGTCAGTAAAGGTGCAGCAGCATTGTGGATCAGCATTGCTGGAGAGTCTTTAGACAAATTATTTGGGCAGCTTGATGAAAGGGAATTACAATAATCCAACCTTGAGGTAGCAAAAGTGTGGACTTATATCTCTACATCTTGAGGTAGCAAAAGTGTGGACTTATATCTCTACATCTTTTTGCGACAGAATGTTCCTGATTTTTGCACTGTTCCACTGGTGGAAGAAGGCAGTCCTTGAAATTTATTTTATGTGGGAATTAAAGGACAAATCCTGGTAAAAGATTCCTAACTGTGATGCAGGAGGCCAGAGTAATGCTGTCCAGAGTGTTACGGTGGAGGTAAGAATTAAAGTGGACCTTACTTACTTACTGATTAGTGTCATCTGGTTTGATGGATAAGTATAATCATGTGTCATCTGCATAACAATGAAATTAAATAGGATGTTTCCTAACGATATTCCCTAAAGGAAGCATATATAAAGTAAGTAGCATTGGTCTGAGCACAGAACCTTATGGAACTCAAACTTCAAACCAGCTCAGTACAGTTCCTTTAATACCAATTAAATGTTCCAGTCTTTGTAATAGGATGTGATGGTCAATGATGTCAAAAGCTCTAACGATTGTAGTTTTGAACAGGTGGACCCAAAAGTGATGCCAGACAGAATAATTTATTGACCACAAGGAGGATTTTGCTGGTAGGAATGGACGGTGGGCTCCAGCGCATGTTGCGATGGGTGGCAGAGGTGCTGGAGGCTAGATGGCGCGTGGTAGAGCTGGTCCACAGGAATGGTCTGGTCACACTGGAAGAAGAGGAAGGCAGGATTAAAGCGCTGGCAAGTCAACAAAAGAAAGCCTTCCAAATACATAAAATCTACAGACACAGAGAGTGATCACTAATACCACTATAGCTGGTGACAATAATCTGTCACCTTGCAGAGGGAAGGTCTGGGTATAAGAGCAGGTGCTGATTGGACTCAATGCTCTGTGGGTATGTGGACCGGCACAGCTCCGACCAGCAGCAAAGCCATGGCCAGCCTCACCAAACACCTCTGAAACATAAAGCACAGAAAACCCACAAACAGACCACCACACAGTCAAATCATGACAAAAACTGCACTAAGGTCTAATAAGACTAGTAAAGAGACAAGATGCTCGTCAGATGTGATTTAGGGATCATTTGCAACTTTAATCATCATTTTAAACTGTGCAGTTATATGACCCCAACAAGACAAGATGCCGGCAGTAAAGAACTTGTGCCAGAAAGTGGGCCCAGGAAAACCTCAAATTCTACCTGATTTAAAGCATCATCATTAAAGCATCTGTTTCCTTGTGATTTTTGGTTAGTAAAACCATTGCCACTGCATCCGGAGCCCTTCTCTAATCCAACATCTTTTCCACTGACCTCCAGTGCCAGACATGACACTCGAACCCCTCACCTACACTCTCAGAAAATAAGGTACAGAATTGTACCTTTAGGGGTACAATGGCTTGTCACTGGGGCAGTACCCTCTGAAGGTACAATTTTGTACCCTTGACACTGGGTACTTATTTGTACCCTTGTGGTTTGTACCTTATAAAGACCAATCTTGTACCTCTGGTGGCAATTTTGTACCCTTGTACCCAGAATGTATTTTTTATTTTCACATTTCAATTTCATTTAACTTTAAACAATGTAAAATTGTCCATTGCAGGCAAGTCCATTCTCCACCAACCTTAAAACTGCATACATGAAAATAACACTCGTGACAGAAGATCTTCACATGTCAGTTTTGTACATCTTTAAATACTATGTTGAAGTGTGACATACAAACTGTTATCTACAGAATAAGTGTCAAATACTTGGAACTTGGTATAGATGAGGCATGGTGGAGTCAATAGTGGTTTACTTGCCTAGTGACAGTTATTGGCAGAGGCGTATCACGTATCACCAAGGATCTAAATAGGTACTTTCTCGCATAAAAAACTATTAAAACTTAAGAAAGTGATGTATTAACAGCGCTAAAGCGAGAATTAAAACAGCTTTTAGCAGCTCTACCGCTGCCGGTTGCCGCGAAATGCATTCTGGGAAACTTGCATACTGTATACTGCGGTGTGGACGGGCTCTTTGTCTGCCAGGCTGTAGGTAGCTGATTTTACTGTGCATCCATGGTTGGCCGTTTGTGAATATCATAACATACAATATTGACTGGATGATTAGTAATTTTTCATACCTGCAAATCTGCTAAAAAAATATATATATATATTTCAAGGCTACTCAAAAATGGCTTAGAAGTTAAAATCTTCATTGAATACTTAAGGAAACAGTGAAACCTTCACATTTAAAAAGTATAACTACTACTGAAGAAAGACTAAATAATTATTTAAACATATTAATATTTAGGCTACTGCCATTTGTAGAGCCTAATACAATTGTACCCCAGCATGTAGAAGAAAAGGTACATATATGTACCTTTTACCACTGGGGTACATATATGTACCTTTAGGGCCCTCAAAAGGGTACAAATAGTTACCTTAAGGTCCAATAATGAGCCCTAGGGGGTACATTAGTGTAGATTGTACCTAGGGGTACAAAAAAGGACTCGTACTGTGCCCCTATTTCTGAGAGTGTATGTAGAGTTACTGCCAGTAATGCTACAGTATAACTCCCTTAATTCTCCCAGCACTATGAAGGATTCAGCATTTCTCCAGTACAATTTTGGCTGGCATTTCTTATTGGGAGGTATAATTTACACTCTGTGCTTTCATTTCCCCAATTATTTCCCACAATATTGAAAACCTAGAGTTATCTGTGATTTTACTCAAAATAATGATCTTTTCATTTGGTCACCTGTTGCTATAACTTCTGACTCAACGTCATATGATGTGTCATAGTCAGGAAGGAAGTCGTTTTATTTAATTTGAATAAAACTTTCATAAATGACCTTGTCCGTGAACATTTCTGTATGATTCAAGTCAGATCGATTGTATGCCTATTTGAATTTCAGTGTTTATTAATGCTCCCTGTGGACAACAGATATAGACAGTGACAATGAGCGCTAACGCAGAGGATGCTGCTCCCCTCCTTCACTCACCATCCCCCGATCCCCGCTACCGCCCCGCACTGAAAAAGAAATAAATAAAATAAAAAACGGAGGAGATGAGAGGAGAGGAGAGGAGAGGAGAGCGCGCATCCAAGCTGAGTGGACAACCAGCCAGCCAATCAGCTCCTTGCACATTGGCTCTGTCATCAGGCTTGGATATTGAGGAAGGATCCACTGCTCTGCTGCTGCTGCCGCTGCTGCTGCCTCGGCTCCTCGTTATGTATATGTATATTCGTGTGTCTGTGTGTGTGTGTGTGCGTGTGGAAGCCTGATGAAATGAAATGCCAGGATTGGGCTACCTCCAGGGAGAACCTCTCCATCCTATAATGTGAGGCAGCCAGCAGCACTGTGGGGATCAGGAAGAAGCCGCATCCATCAAGGGACGGGCCAGGCGGACCGGGCGTGATCCAACGGGAGGGGAGCATTTTTTAAAAAAATAAATTATTCTTCTCTGCTGTGGAGAGAAGGGATTGTCGTCATCCCCCCATCCATCCTTTTTTTTTTTTCTCTCTGTGGTGCCCCATCCTTCCTCCTCCATCCTCCGCCTCCACTCTCATTTCCCCCCCTCATTCTTCTAGAGGCGCTGGTTGGAATATCAAACCTCCATGTATGACAATTTGTACCTACATGGATTTGAAGACTCGGAGGCGGTGAGTGCTCGGATGCGTGCGTGAATCTGCTTATGCGCTTTTTTTTTTTTTTTTTTTTGCTATGTGTTTATTGGCTCAGCTGTACACACACACACACACACACACACACACACACAGGAGGCCTTTGATGGGTTAGCCTACAGTACACAGTAGCGTGATCGTGGGCTCTGCTCGGCTGGAAGGGGGCTGGGTAGGTGGGTGTTGGTGTGTGTGTGTGTGTGTGTGTGTGTGTATGAAGGGTGTAGGCAGATGGCTTCTTACGCGTCACATTCACACAGTTCTGTATGTATTTGTTAGTGTGTGCGTGTGATGGGTGGTTCTGTGTGTATTGCTGATATCTGTAAAGAATGGACGTTAGGAAACCACCAGAGCCATTTAGCGTTCATCACACTCTCATTGGTGGGCCGAGCCGTGATTCAAAGAGCCAGATGGAAAGATGTTAATTCCTCATTTACCACCTTAAGGCCACACAATCAAATGATAAATTCTCAGGTGTCACATTTCTTTAAAAAAAAAAAAAATGCATCCGAGAATTTCTTTGCGCGTTCTACAGGCTCTGCTGACGCTCAGAGAAACATGCATCGTGATGTCATTAAGTGGATTCTGATGTTGATGAGTCACATGCTGAAGCTACTCCATTGGATAATAGCTCGGATGCTACAGTGCAACCTCAAAGCTACTAAACGGATGCATGAATGACTTGTTAATGCTGGAGTGAAGGACTTTTAGGAATGAAGGCCAAAAAATACAATAACTATAGTATAGTCAAATGATTTGCATGTGTGTATGTAGTATCATAAACAGGAATGTGATGTATTAAGCAGTGTTGTAAAAGTACTTATTTTCATGAGGTTGGCAGACCTGTGAGCCCGGGCTGGATAATACGGCCTATAAATAATATTGCAATATTTCCTGTCATGATACACAATAAAGTGCCATCAGGGAGTGCTGTTGTCAGGAGGTTGTTCACGTGTTCTAAATCTGTGTTTGGGTGAGTGGTATGTTGTAAGTGGCATCCATATGAATGCCAGGACCCAAGGTTTCCCAGGAGAACATTGCATTGTAACGAGATGAACACTCATCTGTCAGTGGTTTTAATGTTGGGGCTGATGGCATCAATATAACATCACCAGGAGTTATTTTCTTTGACTTCACCAAGCTCCTCCAGAGCCACAGAAAACATTATACAACAGTTTTCACAATCTTGAGTAGTTATTCTCATGACAAGAAATTGGTGGAATGACCCTTTATGTAAACAACTGAAGAAATCCTGACTAACCCAGCAGAAACATTTTTTCTGTCAGAGTGATGGATCTGTTCCTCCTTGATCTGTTCATTCTTGGAAAAAGTACAAATCCAGTTTGCTTCCTAGAGTTAAGAAACCATTTAAGTTTCTCAAACGTGCCACTTTGTGATTGGATGCACATAGTGAGGATGAGGAGTGTGCTGATGTCAGGCCCTGCTACTGCAGACTTGTAAAAAACAAAAAGTGCTTAGCTGTGGTGACTAGCTTGATTGATCTTTTTAGGACTAATGGTCTTTCTTAATTGAACCGTCATTAGTGGCTGATTGTTTAGATTCACACAGCAGAAAGAAGCACTTGGTCCAGCTATGCCCCAGCAAAAAATGTTGCATTACCGGAATTCTCACAGTGTGGCAGAATGAACTGCTGCACATCAGGCATGTGTCAAAGCCCTGAAATAATTAAAATCCCTGACAGTATGTAAGTTTACCTCCCTGAGTACAAACTGGGATTTCTGGTTGAAACCTGGCTGATTTTTGTTCTGAATGTCTAAGACCTATTTTTATGGTCTTCTCAACCGTGTTACAACATTAATGGGTTACAAAACACACATTTGTGTCATTATTTAGATCATTTGTTCATTTTTAGCAAACAAAAAGATTAAGGACATCATAATGGGAGCAGTTTTAATGCAAAGCATTTTTGTAAAATAAGCTCTGACCACTCTACATCATAAGTTATGAGGCAAACTCCACAGGCTGAGGAGGTAAACGGGAGGTGTCGCCCATATTATATGTAGTAATGCTCGCCAGCCATTCAGAAGATTGCCGGTTCATGCCTTGTTCACGTCAGTATGATTGTTATTGCTTCGAAAACATATTTTATCATCTATCCTGGAGCCTGACTAAAAGAAACCTCATTCAAATTTCTTTGAACATTTAATTATTGTCTTCAAATAGTCAGTGAAAAAACGTTCACTTTTGAACCAGTTGTGAACGTCTTCAGTGGTGACAATAGACATTTTTTAAACGTCTTTTAAAAGGAAAAATGCTCACTGGGCCTATTGGGAAAGATGGGGAGATAACTGAATGAAAAAAGTACCAGTTTTATTCAGTATTTGTCCAATTCGAAAACACAGATGAGTCCTTCTGCTATCCCTGCTTCTGTAATCACACCAAACATAGATTAATTGTTTGTGTCGTGATTTTTGTAAAAGTAACATCACTTTAGATTACAACTTGTCATCAGTCCATTTAGTTTTTTTACTGAGTGGCTTGAAAGAAGCTGAACCACTATGTTAACTATTCATTCGGAGAAAGCCCAATACCTTGATGTTGTCTTCTTTTTGGTGTTGAATCTTGCTGCCAAGCATGGAAATCATTTTGAGTCATCTTCATGTTTCTGTTTGGTGCCGCCAAGCTCAAATGGCAGAGGAGGTGGTCAAACTTTGTAATAGCGATGGAGGAACATCAGTTAATTGAAAAAGCTGACAAATGAGTGTCAGCCTTCAAAGACATGATCGACTACTTCCGTGTAGCAGCAACATTAAGAGTCCAACCGACTGAATTCTGAGGCTGTTACTGTGATCATGGCATACTTGCATTGTTCTAAATTCTCCAAAAATAAAGCCAGAATTCAACTATTGACAGGGACTCCACTGGTCATCTAAAACCCACAAGTGTGTGATTTTTAAAGTGTTCATTCTAAGAACCCCTGCATTGTGTGACCAGATAAACTAAAACACAAAGTAACTAGTACTTTGCCATGTCTTTCAATGAGTGGTCAATCGCTTTAATAGCCACTACAGAGGTAGTATAAAAAGTTAACTAGAGGGGTACATTAATTACTTTATGGAAGCCCACTTCTGCTGAGAAAAGAAGAGAACAAAATTAAAAGGCAAGTTTAAAAATGAATCAACATTTTTACTAAGCCAGATACAAAAAAAATGTTTGATTTATCTCATAATTTCGCTTTGCGATCCCATAACTAGACCCAGTAAATCAGAAGGTCGACCTACCATGGATTGCACCGATGTGGCAGTGTCACATTTTATAACCATTTTGGAATGTTTGTATGAGACAAATTAAAGAAAAAATGAAACTCCTGGTCCAAACAAAATCCATCTGACTTTTTCTGGGAGCAGGGATGAAATCTATCACTGTGCAGAATCTTCTGGTAGTGTGAAATTGGCTGTGTGGTCATACAAACTGCTGATAGCACATTAATGGAAATTCCACTTTGCCTGAGATGCTCCTGGCAGTCTGCTCTTTTCTACATCATCCATTTCACCTGTTCTACATTCAGAGTGCCAAGCCATCACTCTGGAATTGGCACTCCCAATGCAACTTGGTCACATAATTCTCTTTAAAGTGGACCTCATTTGCTTTCCAATTATAAATTGTTTGGCTAACATGTCCAACGTCATTGTATGTCTGTCTAAACCTCAGAGCCTATCTGTGTTTTTTTTTCTTTTATGTCATTTGGGTCATCTGACCACACCTTTTCTTTTGAGAGTAGTTTGTCCTCATAATTCTTGATTGCTGTCTGAAAAGGGTTTCCAACAGTGAATCAACCCTATTAGGAGCAGAGTGTTCATCTACGTCAGCTCTGGCTTCATGACACATTTAGAGTACTGTTTCCCGTTTCTCTAAATGAAGCTTTGCCTACTGTACTGGCTCGGCAGAGTCAAATTTATACAGCAACTCTGGCTGACAGGAAAGTCTAGATTATTTTTAACTGCCTTAACAGGGCTGGAGTGCTTGAGGCAGCTTTCTGTCATGAGATGTTTTCCCATTGTTTCAGACTCTGGTTGAGACCAAATTCCTCCAATACCCCCCACAAGATTAATAGTCTGTACTCTATATTGACAGATGGTAATGCTAACATTGGCAGTTTGTATTGCAGCTGTACAGTCCCACTAACCTACTGTGTGATATTTGTTTGCAGGGCTCAGCTGATTCATATACTAGCAGACCATCAGACTCAGATGTCTCTCTGGAGGAGGAGCGGGAGGTGCAGGCCCAGGTCCAGAGCCAGAGCCCAAGCCAGAGCCAAGGACCGGGACAGAGCCGCCAGGAGAGGGAGCAGCAGGCCACCATTCAACTGGAGAGAGCCAAGGTAGCCAACCAGTGACACTACTTAGCCAAATTCATCTGTGGCTATGTTTATATACAGATGTTATTGTTAATGTTTTCTCAAGCCTCAAGTCAGTAAAAGGAATTTTAACGGATTTGTAATAGTTGCATATGGATATCTATTACTCACTGACTTTGTGTTTCAATCCTCCAGACTAAACCTGTTGCATTTGCTGTAAGGACCAACGTCAGCTATTGTGGTGCACTGGATGAGGATGTTCCAGTGCCAGCCACAGCCATCTCCTTTGACGCTAAGGATTTCCTCCACATAAAAGAGGTACATGTGTACTTTTTGATTAAACGCGACACCTACTATATATGTCTCTGTGAATGTATTTTGATACAAAAATCTGCAAAACTTACTTAATTTCCATTTTTCTGTTCTTTTTTGCTCCTCCTTTTTTCGTCACCGTCCTCAGAAGTTCAACAATGACTGGTGGATCGGACGGTTAGTGAAGGAGGGCTGTGAGATCGGCTTCATCCCCAGCCCTCTGAAGCTAGAGAACATCCGGCTGCAGCAGGAACAGAAGAGGGGACGAGTCCAAGGGTAAGTAACAGAGAAACACAGTCATCTCACTGTTTGTCTCATTAAGTAAAGTAAACACTGCATGAAAACCAATTTTCGTTCCCGTGAAGGCCCACAAAACTTCACTAATTCCCGGCAATTAACGGCCACGTCTCATGTGCCATTGACTGTTGGGACTTTACCCAACAATCATCATAAATTTAGTTCATTTTAAGCTATGTGTATAATTTCAAAATGATGTAGTTACTGAAGACTATCAATCTATCTATCTATCTATCTATCTATCTATCTATCTATCTATCTATCTATCTATCTATCTATCTATCCATATAAATATATATATAGAGAGAGAGAGAGAGAGAGAATATAGAGAATATTAAATGAAAAAAACAAACATTTGCAACATGTTGTAAGTACAAGCTTTATTTTGAAAAAATAACAACACTGTGTAAAAACAAAAAACAAAAGAGGAGATTTGAAGTGAGGTGTAGTCAACAGCAGCTCCACACATTGCTCTCACCTCTGTCTGGTCTCCCGCTCTTGGCCTGTGTGCGTTAAGGCCCAAGTCCAAACTGATCCCTACACTCTCCCACGTCACCACCAAGCAACTGTAACATGATCCAGTTGCTCCCCTTGACTCCATTAAGTGGCCTATTTCGAATTCTAATTTCATAGTGAAATTGTGAGGTGATATTTTTTAAATGGAATTAATAAAAACTCACTCCCACCCACATTGACACATTTTTTTTTTTGTCAGACATTCTTTTGTTTGCTCCTGGTTAGAAAGGATGAATGCCACATGATTTACCCAGACATCCTGTCCAAATGCCATCCTCCTCATCAGACATCATATCAATCGTGATGTCCCTCCAGGAAATAGCTTTGCTGATTCACTGTAAAAGATCCACAGTAAAAGACAAATAGTAATAATAATGATAATAATAATAATAATAATAATAATAATAATAATAATAATAATAATGATAATAATAATTGTATTGTGGTTGTTACTGGTACTATTATTATTATTATTATTATTATTATTATTATTATTATTATCACAGTGAAAATGACCTACTGGGACATCATCATCTACATTGAGCAAATCCGTACTTGCAGCTAAAGGTTCGACCATATATGAAGTGTAGCAAGCCTCTTCAGTCTGTGAACACAAAATGTAAATAAATCAGACAATGTAGAAATCTACTTTTATACAGCAAGAAGCATGAAGTCTACTTTGCAATCTTGACCTTCTGAACTGTCAAGTTGAAGGACGGCTTTCTTTAAAATACAACAAGACAAAGACAAACAGTCACTTAAGTGAACAAATAAAGCAAATATAAAGCATATATCCAACCATATACAGTATGTTACCCTCAGACTGCACAGTTACTGTAGTGTCTGGTCCACTAGCACATGACAACATAAGTGTTTCAATCCCAACTAAATGAGAACAACCACATTACATGGCCCATAGAAACCACTTCTGCCCAGAGAAAGGTGTGACCTGTGTCGGTTGTTTCAGTGTGAATGACGTTTTCACTGCCCCGTTAATTTAGCTATATTCTTCATGACAGCAGCTTATTACCACTGTACGTTTAAAGTGACTTAGTTTAAACTTAGTTCTGCTCAAGCACTCAAAGCTCTCCCCTTCCTCAAGTGACTTTCTCGCTAATCCCACAGTTGTTCACACGCTGTTCAAGTCTGCTTTTAACATTAGGCTCGTTCGAGATGAACTGTGCCTCAGCTGGAGAGCGGACGAGTGCATGCAGAAGCAGCAGGGGGCAGAACCAAAAAGCTGCCATCGAGTTGGACAGTTTTCCAGCAGCCTTCAGTCTGTACAGGAAGTCACCAAATCATCCTCATCCCGTTAGATCGATTCCGATTTCTTAAGATGTCATCATACCCATATATCAGTCTTCAGCTGTTGTTAATTATGACATGGCAGCTTCTTAGAGTGCTATACAAGCGATATGTGATATCTGTTTTCTGATTTCTCTCAATTTTACATACATTTGCATGTAAATCAGTATCGTATCAGTTTGCTGCTGTTTATTAATCATCAGAGCGGACCTGTCCCTCTCCTGTCCACGTAAATAAATTAAATACAAGACAATAGTTTTCATTATCGATCCGTCAGATATTTACACTGCCGGGGCTTCACATCTGAATCCTCACATGCCATTTGTCAGACATTTTTGTGTAGTCAAATAGTTTCACAGGCAGAATTCTGTGTGCTGTTTATAATATGAATGTAGGCCACTTAGTTGCCACATAATCCAAAGCATGTATTATTTTAACAGAATAGCCTAAACCTTTAAAACCAAACAAATAAGATAAAAAATTCTCCAATTCAGTAAAAATTATAGGTCTCTATAAAACATGAAATAGTTGAGTCAACCTGTAAATCAATCAGCTGTTAGATGAGCTGACAGCCAGGTGTAGAGCAACTGCAGCGCCTGACTTGGTCCTGTGAGATTACTGTTTCCCACAGGTGCATGACATCAGAGCATGTCGGGATCAAGTCAGACACAAATCTAACTGGCGTACATTGTGCAGCGATAGCTGCTGATCGATTTTGCGCAGGACTGGCTGATCTTGAACAAGCCCATTAGCAGTTAGCGTGGCTCCTCTCTTTAGCCGAACAGTTAGCAATGGCTAAAATGTTATTACCGAAACTGGGATTGGGATCTGGGATTGTCCGTGCATTGTTGAGGTAGAAATTGTGTTACTCACAAATAGCAAATACAGAATTTAAAAAAATAACCTCGGCCTAGTCTAGTGCAGGCCCGCCCCACATGTAATAGAGAGCCAAAGTCACATCCCTTCTGGTTTCCCTCATGGGACCTTATTTTGGATAAAAAAAAAGTATGGAAGTGAACAAATACCTTTTTAATCCCGTTTGAACTAAACTATGAAGTACTCAGACAAGGGCATAGGTTTGGTTTAGATATTAGTGGGGTCAGAGGACATCACAGATGTGGGATTGTGGTTTCTAGGTATCTGCTGGCTCCAGAAAGGCAGAAAGAGGGTGAGGAGAGCAATTACACAAGTTATATTAGCACAGGTGGGCACAAGTACATTTGCTATTTACGCAGCATGGGTGCTCGGCGTGACACTTGGGCTGCGCTGTGCGCCGTTTGGTGCTGAGCGTAAGATAGAGCCGCATTTGTGTTTTGCGGAATTACATTGCATAATTCAAACAGGATCAAACATGTATTTGTCTCCTCCAATTGACTACTGTACTTTTTTTTTTTCCGAAATATGGTCCAATGAGGTCCGGAAGTGGCTCACTATGCAGGGCAGGAAACAGGAAATGCACCTTCTTCTTTGGTGTTTTACAACAGCTGGCTTCCTAAAATTGCATCACTGCCTCCCTCTGGCTTCAGTCGTCCACTACTCTTCTATTACAGTCTTGCAATCAATCTGGTTGCTTAGTATAATTTTTTTCCTGCATCGAGCCTCCCCACACAAGCACTTCCCTCCCTTTGAACAAAAAATGGGTCCAAGTTTATAATAAGCTTAATTTGTTTGGATCAGAGGTTATCTTAAAATGGAGTTATTACCTTTTAGGAAAAAACCTCTCCCCCTACTGGCCTGATTTACATTTGTAAAGATGTCAGGATTTTCATTTAGTGCCCGGCTTAGACCTAGGGGCTGGGGCGTCAACTGTCAAGCTTCTCAAATGCCAGAGATTGAAACTCCATAGCAGTTAATGAATATTAGAGTTAATTGTAGGTAATTGCTGTACATTACTATTAAAATAATTGGGAATGTGCCATACCAGGGCTGCCCAAAGTGAAGCACCATAAGGTTTGATTTTTTTCTTTCTTTTAATTACAATAAATCATACAGATCCCTAATTCTGTTACATTGTATGTGAGGTAAAAATGCTACATGTAGGATCCCAACTCAATCGTGGGCAGAATTGCAATTTGTGCAGGAAGTCGGTCAGTTTGAATAATACAATACATAAGTTGTTTGGCCCGTGTCTCACCATTTGACTTCAGGTTGGACCCTCAAAGGTAAAAGTTTGGCAACCCTTATGCTATACTGCCAACTGTGCAACAATCTATAAAAGGCACTTAGCCATGTAAAACTATTTTCTATACAAAGGAGATGGTTTACAGTTTTATATGTGCAGCACTACAAACAAGATTCATTTCAAATCACCCAAAGTTAGGAAATAGATTATGTTGCTTGCTTGCCAGCAATAAGCAGCCCTCAGGATTAGTTGAACAGGCTCACTGGCTGAACTTGACCCTTTATGACCCCATCATGTTACTACTGCATATAGAGCCAGAGTGTGTGACACTTTCTAGTCTACTGTCATGATCAGCACCTCATTGAAGCCCTGTGTGCCGGTGTGCGTTACCTTTCCATGATCCAAAAGTATCATTTAACCATTTTTTCATTGCATTGATTTTCATCATGCTATTATTTTATGTAGCTATTGGTTGACAGTTTTACCACCACTTTGTCGCTTTATTACCTAAAAGGCATACTATGCAGGATTTATCCATTGCTGTTGGTATACACACAATTTAAGGTTGACCCCCCTTCAGACAGAGGGAAAGAGAGCAACAGTGGACAGAAAGCTACAGAGTGGATGGGGAGTAGTGTTAATGACTGAATCAGAGAAATAAAAGATAGATTTCAGATTTAAAAAAAAATTTACAGCGGTTATGTTCTAAAGCACAAATAAACAGTCCCACACGTCCATATAATCCTCCAAAATTTGATTGAATACAGTGTGTGTGTGTGTGTGTGTGTGTGTGTGTGTGTGTGTGTGTGTGTGTGTGTGTGTGTGTGTGTGTGTGTGTGTGTGTGTGTGTGTGTGTGTGTGTGTGTGAGACTGAGAGATATGAACATTTCCATAGAGTCACAGCTTCACGCCCTGCACACTGTTATTGGCTGGGGTCCACCACCGTTGTCCAAAGGTTGATGTGTAGAAACGTTCCAAACGCAGCAAGATAGGCTTGACACAATATCAATATTGTATCCTTGTGATATTAGAATGTACTGTATATCGTGATAGATCGTGAAGTGTTGTCTTTTCCTGGTTCCAAAGGCTGCATTACACTAAAATTGTATTCAAAAGTATCATGCTCAATTTATGAAATGCTGTTGAGGAGTCTTCAAAATCTTGTATTGTGATATAGCCTAAAAGAAATACATGTAGAGAGCAAGGTCTCCCACTTCTCGTGGGTCATAATTGATGATTTAGAGGGATGTTTTTTTCTATAGTCTGGTCTAGTTTCTAGTTTTTATAGTCTAGTCTTGTCTGTCTGCCTGACTCACTCATCATGTACAAGTATTCACCCCCCTTGGCATTCTTTCTATTTTGTTGACTTACAACCTGGAATTTAAATGGATTTTGGGGGGGTTGTATCATTTGATTTACACAACATAACTACCACTTTGAAGATGCAAATTTTTTTATTATTATTATTATTTGTGAAACAAACAAGAAATAAGACAAAAAAAAAAAACAGAAAACCTGAGTGTGCATAACTATTTACTATTGTACAGAGCAATGGCTACCATTGGGCGCAATGAGGTCATGTCCTCTGTATTGTTTTAATGATCTAAACTGAGATTAAATTATACAGTAAAACATAACTTATACTTTGTGAGGTCTTTATAAGATGATTATTGGATATTCTAATATTTGTGAGACTCCGTCTCTTTCATTTTGACAATTTTGAGGAGAAAAACAAATCCTCAAATAGCTCAGTAATACTGGGAATGACAGTAATATATCTGGCAGCGAGGCACAAACACTAAAATCAACCACAGTTCTGACAATCGATTATTTTTTTCACATTCTATCGACCAGATTGATGGGGAGAATAATCATCTGATTAACATAAAAAAGGAGATTGACCTTGATTTGCAGCCCTAGTTTGAAAAAAAAATTGCTCTTAGGGAATTTGGACTCTAAACCTCACCACTGCTAAAAACTATTATTTTAAGAATTGATGAGCCACTGTACTCTACAGATGGAACACATGTTCTGCACTGCACATAAACTCTATTCATTAACACTATGGCGGCTCTGTTTTGTTATCAATAACACTTTTTGTGTCTGTCTATACTGCTCCTGAGTAGACCTGGGTAGACTTATAAAGACAACAGAATTAGTTAATCAGATAAAGTAGATTCTGTCCAGTAACCCCCTTGGTAAGCTCTCAAATTTTGAATCTTACTTTGACATAGACTATACCAGTGCAACAGTTTCAATAGCTGTAAGTAGTCGTCCTATCAGCCCCCTAGGTCTCTTGAAGGTTCTGTCAGCCAGAGTTTTTTTTTTACAGTAGCTGACTTCCACTTCCTCATGCCTTAAAGCAGAGTTTAATACTAATCTTACTAGACTGGAGTTCTTCAGCGCTTCACTTATTAGCTTGGCTTTCTGTGGCTTTTTGTCACCAAGTCTTGCAGAACAGAAGAGACGTTTGAACCTGATTTGGACTACAGGACTACATTTTCACTGTAACTGAAAAATAGTAACCCTGTATGAGATATGCTGAATTCCAGAAATGCCAGAAAGTCTGAAATTCTGGAAAAAACCTTCTTGTTATGATTTATTTTCTTCAGTTTTCTTTGTGTGTAAAATAATGCTCTGTTTTCTGTCATGAAAGAATAGAAATTCATCCAAATACAGCTGGAAACAATCTTATCAGTTCATAGTAAAACTCGAAATGTTTTAGACATTACTAACACACTGATAGTATTTGTTGCAAGTGCTGTATGTATTCAAAGTTTTAGGAGAAATTGGTTCTGTTAATGAAGTTAATACTGTTTGCTAACAATTTTGTTGAGAGCTCAGCTGTTGTCATCAGTTGACAGTTGCTGCACAGAGAGCAAATTTTACATCATCCAAATGACAATCCCATGGTTGCTTTTAACTCCTGGATAATGGTCTTCTGTAACTGTAAATGATCAGCTGAAAATTTAGGATTTCCAACTTCTGTATGGAACTCACTGCACGCTGCTCAGGTGTCAGTCACAAAACACATGTGGAGCACCTTATCCGACAGCATAACAGTCTTTAAGAACTGGGCACCTGAAATCAAAGACTGAAGCAAATATTCGACTTGCATGAGTTTTGCCATGGGCAACATTTGTTGTTATTTGCCCCAAACAGCAAAAATAATCTGCTGTACATGAGCCGTAAGCTAGTGAGCAATGGCAGGCACCAAGGGTATGAGTGTGTATGTATATGTTAGTTTCAGCCTCTGATTGAATACAGCACTCACCAGAGACTCCAGTTTTTTTTTATAATCGCGCTCTAGTTTCTTTTTTATTACGGCAAATTACAAACAAATAAATACTCTACAGTGGAGGTCAGCAATTCTCGTACTCCTTGCAGCAGACAGGTTGACGTGAGAGTGAAGATAAACCCATTTTTAAATCCCAAAATATATTAAAAATAAACTCTCATTCCACCAATAAATGGCTTTGGATCAGAGCAGAATCCGATGTGACTCTGGTCGTTTATTCCTACAGAGCTCTCCAGCTCTGCCCCTGTGTCTGGTCAGTCCTCCTCACAAAACACTCTGGACCCTGTGTCATATGCAATGCTTTTGCTCAAGTTGAATATTTTCACCTATTTGCATAATGTAATTTGCATTGCCTGGCTTTGTATGTATAGGCACCGTGTGAAATAGAACCACCATAGCAGAGGTAATGCGACCTAGCTGGTAAGGCAGATGGTTCCTAATACTTTGTGCACAAAAATGTAAAATCAAAAGATTTGCTGTGACACACTGCTGTGACATACACAATAAACTGTAGCAACCCTTTCCCTGAACTAGACAATCAGTATTAAATTTAAAATGATCACATGGGTTTATTTTATCACTGGAGTAATACGTAGTTATAATCACTGGTAGATGTATTTCTGCATCAGTGTGGGGCAAGGAAAATAATTGAAACGAACGGGCTGAAACAACAGTCACAGACTGTACAACAGACTGTAAGGTTATTTTAAGTCAATTTTTGTTTCTCATACATGGCCGTTAAAATAAACAGAAGATATAAATCGTCCGAACAACAGCTTTAAATGAAGCATGGTGTAGGTTTATTCTAACAGCAGCAGTGGTGCATAAATTGCTTTTAACATTTCGGCGATGAAGAAACATTTAACATTAGCAAATCAGTACTAACAGAAAGACATTCCACCTGTTGATAAGTCTAATATATTATGCTCTACTGTGGACAGAAAGTAAACACGACTTAATATACATGTGCACTGGCGTCTGTGTTGCTGGTAGTTGTGAACAGATTGCTGGCTGTACTTTCCCCTTTAAACACACAGACCCCTTCAACTCGCTGAGTGGACAGCTGTGTCTGCAGGGAGGCCTGCCTCTCTATACACACCGAGCTTGAATGTTACTTGGTTTTCGGCAGCGTTTGCTGCTGGAGGGGCAGCCGGCCCTTCAGATATCTAGCCTGTCCATTTGCTCTCACCGTGAGGCAGCAAAGAGAGGCATGGATGAGTATAGCCCAAGGTCAGGAGGGACTGCAACAACTGAAAAGGGTGGTGTGTTTACTGGGGAAACTACAGGTCACAATCCTCCGTGTAAACACCACTAAGCACCAGACGAGAAACTGGAAAGTGCGATGCTACCAAGCAGACCAATCAAAGCCATGTGGTCCATGCTGCTGTGACATGCAGTTACATGTCAGGGGAGATGCACATCAGGCTATGGTGCAGGAGTATAAGTCAAGCTTATGAATATAATAAGCTTATAGACAAAAAGTAGGGCTGTCAATATCATGTGTTAATTTGGATGAACTCATTACAGAAAAAATAAAATAAATAAATAATGCATATTAATCATGCTCTATGACCCCCCTTGACCCGATGTCACTGAACACGTTCCCCTGATAGCCATAGCCATAGCTTTCACTCAAACATGATTAATATTTGTGTATTAAGGAGCTGCAGAGTTTATTCATGGGAAAACTGTTATGTGTACTGTACATTTACTGCCACAACTTCACTGCTAAACTTTCCATCTGCTCACTCTCAACTCACTCAACATAAACTGCCCTATTCCTTAATGGAGACACGCCACTCTTGAAACACCTGGGGCCATCCCCAGATTCTACTGTAGTCCATTCCATTTCAGCAACAGCTTAATTTTTTAACACAAAATTAAGATATTTGTCAAAGATTATAATACATTGTCAGGACAGATCCTAAAAATATCACACACACTTCAAAAAATGCCCAGATGGAACAGATGGAGCAATTTATACAGCAAGGAGTTTTTACATTTGAAATGCTTATAGTATATATTGGTATGTGAGAATAATTTTGATTAATTAATCATAAAGCTTGTAATTAATTAGATAATTTGTTTTAATTGATTGACAGCCCTAATGTAAATTATAAAGCAATAAAGATTTACTTTCTTGAGTTTTTTTTCTCGAGATGCACGTCATGCAAATTGATTTATTGACGTAAGCGATGATGACAACATGTTGCCTCGGCCCTAGACTTTATAAATACAGACAGAAAGCCTTCATGTACCTGTGGATGTAACTGAAAATCTTTACTTATATGGCCATCGATTTGCTGCCTCTCTACTCTGTGTTGACAACCATACTATTTGTAATGCCAAATGGAAGCTCTAATCAGCCACCAAAATAATAATTACAATGAATCAGCTGTGAACATTTTCCACCCATGTTTTGCACCTTTCTTCTTTCCACTGAATGGTCACTTTAAAAATCTTAGCAATTTAATGTATTATTTGATATTTATTCTACTTTTCTGTCATTTTCCACATTAATACCTTGATGTGTTTCTGTCTTTCTTTATCCCCTCTTGTCTTTTCCAGTAAGTCTGGAGGGAACTCCTCTTCCAGTGTAGAGGATGAGGTATCAGCCTCTATCCGACCCCTCATATCCTCGGCAGGTGAGAACATCAGACAGGGGGAGAGGGCCAGTAATAGCCAGCTGCCAACTTAGAGCCAAGCCTCCAAAATCTCAACATAGAGAGAATAAGCCTCTAAAGTCTTCCCATGTCCCTGCATAGAGCATAAGTTCACTGCGTAGAGTTGTTGGTACATTATCCCATGATCCTCCTCTTCCTCCAGTTGAGGACTGCAGGCGCTCTGAGACTGGGGCTTACCACAGTGTGAACCCAACGACAAGACAATGAACCCCCTGAACTGCACTCATGTGACTTTGTGAATATAACCATAGGACAATAGAAATACTTTCTATCTGTTCATAATGCCGGTTATCCTTGATAGGTTTCATTTGCTAAGAATTCTGCTGTATGAAGCATGTTTGAACGTCTCTGAGATATTCTGGCGATGCCTCCCCTCGCAGCAGCTTCTGACGATGCTGTCACTGTTTTCTCTCCCCCCCTCCCCCCTACAGGAAAGCAGAAACAGAAAGTGGTAAGTTGGTGACGGTAAAAACCCACTCATTCACAATACACTAAACTCGTGTTACTACCATCATAAAACAGGACAGGAACCACAGGATGAGTCCTCATATCATATCCCAGGGCACATGATACTTCAGCCCTATTGAAGTATACAGTGCCAAATCATCACCATGTCTGTGATGCCAAAGTGCCATAGTGGCAAGTTTGATAACTGCAGCTTCTTTTACACACTTAGTACTTTTGAGGAGGTTGTGAGGGAACAAGTAGGTATTTTACAACGTTTTTTATACATTAATTACATTAGGTTGTGTTTTTGTTTGTTTTCAGTGTAGAGGATACTCACAGAAATGTAATATTACAAGAGTGAGAACAGGGGTAAAGCAAGTCCGGCTCAGTCCACAGGCAGAACAAATCTGCCTACCACAAACATGCCAGTTACTGAGCTTTGGTAGGCATATTTTCATTGGACAAAGCCAGGTTAGCTGTTTTCCCCAGTTTCTGGTCATAATGCAAAGTTGAGTTAACCGACTGCTTACTGTAGTTTAGGTAGTTTCGGTATCAATCACATCCTACAACTCTTTGTCAAAAATGAAAAGGAGTGGATTTGCCAAAATATGAAACTATTCTTTTTAAATACACTACAAGAGTGTGTGCTGGGTAGAAAAAGAGACATACTAACATCATGTCTGCTATCTTTGAGCCTTGCCACAAGTGAGACATGAATGTGTGTCCTGAGGGTGGTGCCTAGAAGTCCAAGGAGCCAAATAAAATCAATATAGATGCTTCCCTTTAAAGTATGACTGTTCATGACAATAAAGATTCCTTTAGCCACTATGGAAGCAAAGAAAGCAAATGATTGAATCTTCCACTTAACACTAAATGTTTAATGTGAAATTTGATTGATTTGGTTTGATTGATTCAGAGTAAAAAAAATCCAAGTCCTTAATTAGAACTAGAGTGGCACTCAGTAAAGGGGACACCTCTGCCAAGGCCCAACAGTCCTTTAACTCAATCAAGCCTCAATATCTCAATAACTCAATATCGAACTTGATAGCCCTGCATCACTCTAAATTTTGAACCACCCATATCCAGATCTCAGATCCGCATCAGTGTAGTCACTCATAGATACTAGATTTTTTTCATTAAGATCCATGTATTATTCCTTGAGAAATGTATGAAAATGTTCAAAAAACTTCCTATCTACGAAAATAATTCCTGGATCTGTCCTTTTATCTGCATCCGCACCAACAGTCAATAGGGTATATTCTTGGCAGAGACCCATTCTCCGTCTAAGTTTTGTGGAAATCTGTTCAGTAGTTTTTGTGTAAGCATGCTGACCAACAACCAACAAATGGACATGGGCAAATAATTAAGTTGCTCTATAAGTTATTCATTTTTGGATCTAAAAGGGAAAGTAACTTAAAGTCTGTAAATGAATCGGTTTACATGAATATGTCTAGTGTTACCACTTTGGCATGGTACAGTGTCATGGTGTTACTTTTTATTGTGATGCTTGGTCTGGTATTGTGTTTGACTGGTTAGACTGTAGTTTTTTCAGTGTATTTTTCGGTGTCATCACATCCATCCATCCATGTAGCAAATGAGAATTTATTAGTTGGTCGAGATGAAATAACTTGTTCATTTAAATGTTCTGGAAAATACAGCAAACACTTTGAAGGAAGTAACTTGTCGGAACATGTACTAATTCCTTGATTGATTCAATTGAAAATATAGGTACAATATGTATACATATGTTATGGAAAAAATATTATATGTATACAACATCAGAAAAATATAACAACCTCATTCAAAATATTTTGCAGGAAATAATTACATCAATACGTTCATTTTTCTCATGTTGCTTTCATTACATTTTGACAAGTGACAGCATCATTTGCTACATGCCTCACCACGACAAGACGCCATCTAACACATCTGATTGTAATTCAAGGTCAGCTGACTCAGCAGTCCTTTGCAGCTGTCTACTGTAAGTGCCTAGTTAGTGACGAGTCCACTGCCACTGATGAAATGTGTTGGTGTTAACAGACGGAGCACATCCCCCCATATGACGTGGTTCCCTCCATGAGGCCTGTGGTGCTGGTGGGACCGTCGCTCAAGGGTTATGAGGTGAGCGAGAAAATCAAAAACAGGCTCTTATTTTTATTTTTAACCATAAAAAATAACAAAGACAAATTCAAAACACAACTATTTCTTGACATCCTCATGTTTTTTTTACTCGCAGGTAACAGACATGATGCAGAAAGCACTGTTCGACTTCCTCAAGCACAGATTTGATGGCAGGTAAGACAAATATGACAATGAATTATTGTGCCCTGAAATTACCATATTTTGTCATTGGGGAAATGATGCATCTCACTGCTGCAAGTTTAAATGACCTCCACCACTCACGAGGAAATAAGTAATACAACAGGTGATAGTATCCTCCTTTGAATAAAGCCAAGAGGCAACTGGTGAATATAGGTGTGGCCATACACCTAATTTGCCATTTAACCTCACACACCCTGCCATAATTGAGTAAGATTAGTTAAGTGTTGTTTTAAATATTATTTAGAGAAGAACAAGAAACTATTATTGTGTTTGGCCAACCACAAGGAGAGCCTCGCGGCTAGAGGCCTGCTTGGTATCATGCATCCTGAGTGTGGTGATGTATTTTGTTCATATAGTGGACGTAATACATTTTCTCTGTCTGAGTACTTTTCATGTTTAAAAATGTTTATTATTTCTCATCATTCTGCAGGATATCTATCACACGAGTGACGGCAGATATATCACTAGCCAAGAGGTCTGTTCTCAACAATCCCAGTAAGAGGGCCATCATAGAAAGATCCAACACTCGTTCCAGCTTAGGTAAGAATGGAACTACTTTTATACATTATCGGCACACATGGAGAAAACTTTTACTGGAGCTGATTTAACCAACTGTCCTAATTTTTAGAATGTAATTAAATGAAAGTTCAGAAAGGTCTGCGTAAAGTCCTAAAATTTTCTTACATACACTACAACATGTGAAAACCTTGGGGCAGCGGAATGTCATTGGCATGTCATCATGTTTATGTTAATGTGTTAGCATGCAATTGGCTAGTCACACATCCACGTAGCAACAGGTGCATATGTTGCCCAATATGTGCCAGCATGAAAACTCTTTTCATAGAGATTATAATGCTGAGAAATACGCTTGGGTTCATTTTTGAGTATTAAATTTCCAGCAAGTTTGCTGTTTTACTGCACTGATAAGATTTTAGAACATCAAGTTTATTGTTAAACTGTAAAATATCCTGCTTCTATCACATATACTTATTAATATTGGTAATAGCATCGGTCCCAATTATCCTTCAGGCTCTAGTTGTCATGCATTATGGACATGGGCTATATAGAAAGTGTTACCAAAAAGATTAGAACAGCTTTAAAATAGACAAATTATGATATAATATAAAAAATCTAATTTCATATAATACAATATTATATGAAAAAATTCAAGTGCAATCTTAAACCGTTCAAGACATTCTTCACCATTTAAGTATTTTCCTAATGAGTATCGAATCTGTGTAAATTGTTTTGATTGTTAACAGAGAGCTGTGCAGATTGAAAATGAATGCATTTGTTTTGTGTGTTGTGTCTTTTCTCATCAGCCGAGGTGCAAAGTGAGATCGAGAGGATCTTTGAGTTGGCCCGCTCCTTGCAGCTGGTGGTGCTGGACGCTGACACCATAAACCACCCAGCCCAGCTCCTCAAGACCTCCCTGGCCCCCATTATTGTTCACGTTAAAGTCTCCTCGCCAAAGGTACTGAATGCTGGGAGGGCCCGGCAAAACTAGAAAATCACATCTCAAAGCAATAAGATAAGTTTAATTCTCTGTGACAGGCTCAGTAGGAGGAGGAGCAGCAGTAGGAGCAGAAATTTAAAAAAAAAAAAAAAACAGCAATTGTTTTAATTGTTTTTATGGGTTCTACCTTTTCTATTTAGTGTGTTAAAGGGAGCAGTCAGTCTATTCATAATGTCAAGCCTGGACAAAACAAAACAAAGCATAAGAAAATGAAGTGTGTGATATAATCCCCACAGCTACTCTCCCATGCAGTCATTCAGATGGTGAAGAAAAACAACAAGAACACGTAGACATGTTAAAGGTAACTGTTTCTATGTAAGGTTAATATAATTAACCTCCTGCTGGTGTAGCAGTTGAGCACAAGCACAGTGGATGTACCCTCCAAAGCCAGCATGAAATGCTGTACTTAAAAACCACATGCAAGGCTTTTTAATTTAGTGTGTGAAGTCAGCGGAGGCTCTCGCACCAAGTAATCTTCACAGTGGCACCTTTGCATGGAAGATTAGGTCTGCTTCAGTTCTTCTCTCCACACTGGGAATACAGCAATGATTAGAATAGCAGTTTGGGTGTGGCGTGTGAATGATCTCACCCTCCGAACGCTACAGAGATCAGCAGAGATGTGTCCTCGAAATGGTGCACTTGTCATATTCTGGTCACATTTGTCTTTACACCACACCCTCCTCGCATGCAAAATGCTCGCTTTGCTACAGCTGACCAGGAAAACTCCCACAACGCTGAAGGACGTGAGCTCAGTGTTTTCAGTGATAGCTACAACCCTGATTCTGACCTGTAAGAGCAGTCTGCAGCAAAATGCATGTTTACCTTAATGTGCAGACTGGTACTTGTATATATTATGATGACAAACCAATGACTAGCACTATTAAATCTGTGCACACACACCAACGTCCTCAGTTCTATGTGTAACCACTTCTCATTGCGAACTAGAATCCTTCATTCTGGTGCCAGGTGACCGAAGACGTGTGCACCCGAGGCTGGATACTTTTGTGTCATTGTAACTGGAGCATAATGTACTTTCCTATCCTGTCCAGGTTCTACAGAGGCTAGTCAAGTCCAGAGGGAAGTCCCAGAGCAAACACCTGAATGTGCAGCTTGTAGCAGCTGACAAACTGGCCCAGTGTCCTCCAGTAAGTGGCCTTCCTAATATAATGGCTATTTAATCATAACCATGATGTGAGACTATTTGTTGTCTTAGATTTTGGATGTTGTCATATCCTAATATGACAGAAGTGCTGTCTATTTCCTGGATTTAAAGGCTACATGACAGAAGAGTGATGTAATTTTCTGAACCTACCAGACTGTTCTACTTGTTCTAATACTTGGTTTTACCCACTTACCCAACCACTATTAAGCAATGTCGATGTCAAGGTACTTACTCAAATATCTTTTGATATTTGATTTTGTCGCCCAGTCTTAGCATGTATGGAGGGCGTTTGAAGAGATTTCAAAATATCAACATTAATGACGTCTCTTGATATATCCTAAAAACACTGCAACATTATTTCAAGGCCATATCACCCACAGATGTGAAGCCACTTGTTCATAAATATGCTCATGCACGTCATGTCTCCTGAGCTCAAATAAAATTATTGCTTGTATCTTAAAACCAAAACACCACTACTTTGCAAATGTATTTTTGGATAAACAAATCTCCTGGCAAACATTAAAATTAATACATTATAAATCGAGGTTATGATGGGATGTTCCACAACAAGGTCAAGGTAGCTTAATATATTCAGTTTTTAGCTCACAAAATCTATTTCAACCAATCATATTTTAAAACATAATTCAACTAAAGTTTGCATTGTTTCAGCCAATAACAGCAGGAATGAGGTTCCAACCAAGTCCAACCAATCAGTCCCTAATACTGAATCTTATATATTTTTTCAATTTTAATTTCCGTGTTTTAACAATATTTACACTAGCTTCTTTTTGTACAATACAGTGCTGTATTATATTATAACATGCTTTCCAACGTTACTTCACATACAATGCCAGTCGTGTTTCATCTCATTTTCATCTTGAGCTTCATACCTACTGTCCTCTCTCTGATCGTCTGCTGCTTACAGGAAATGTTTGACATCATACTGGACGAGAACCAGCTGGAAGACGCCTGCGAGCATCTCGCTGAATACCTCGAGGCTTACTGGAAAGCAACCCATACCTCTATGGCAACCCCCCTAAACCCTCTGCTGGGACGCAACCTGGGCCCTACCAACCTCACCCCCTACCCCACCACCATCACTGGACTGCAGGTACACATCCACAAGCCCCAGGGTCCCTTATTGGAAATGATTAAATCATTGTGGGTAGTAATTGAGGAAATAGTATGATAATAAGAAAGAAAACCAGGAAGCACTTGACTGGAAAGATAACTTGCTTTTACTCTCCGTCCACCATTATCCCTATGTTAGTTTCTTCTACACCACAAGTTTGTGAACTTCTGTTCACTTTACCTTTATTCATCTGGACGCCACCACTCGGAGTCATGAAGTAGTGATGCTTGTTAGTCAAACTGGCAGGGGAATCTGCTGGAATCGCCAAGAAAGCTATCAGTTTAAAGTCATTGGTAATGTGTGAATGCCTTCTAGTGGACAGAACATATAACAACCACATCTTAATAGTGGCACTGGCAATGCATAACCCTGTACATAAGAGGTACATTATAAATATTTATAATTTCCTAAATTTTAGCATTAAAAATTTTAATATAATTTGAATATAAAAAAAAATTAAGGGATGAAATTTGAATGGGATATTAAAGGAAGATTGACAGCACTATTATACAGTGCATCACCATGTACCTCGAGTACCCAGTATCCAGCACTTTGATATATGTTGTGTTTAGTTAAGTTAAGTTCAGCGTTGCTGTCGTTTAAGTTTTTTCTTTTTCTTTTTACTTTAGTGTTTAAGAGTGCAATAAATGTTATAGTTGATCAAATAAGTATCTTGTGAGAGAATCATGATCTTAAGTCTTTAGGAGAAAAATCATGATTCACATTTTAGTTCCCTGTTTTTCTGGTACATTTGTTCTGACAAATGTGACAGAAAAAACCCAGAAAGGCAGACTCGTCCACAGGCAATGTAAAAAGGAGTGAATTACCTATCATTAGTGGGTTTACTCGTGTCTAAAAATCCCACATATACATTGTATACTCATACAGTGGCTTAAATGGGTTTCCCAAAAAAACGAACTATTCCTTTAGAAAATATTTTTCTTTTTCAAGCTCAGTCCCAATGTAAGACATCAACAACATCCCAAAATTAATTCCTACATTCAGTCAAGCTGCGATAAGCAGTCTGTGCTAGCCAATTGGGTAATGCTTTATACTGAAGAGTAACCAAACCCAGAGGTTTGACTAAAGTGCCTCTACCCTGCAAATTCAATACAATACGTCATTATGGGCAGGGAGCGGTAAGACACGCAAGGTATTACAATATTGTAGGATGTACTGATGTCCAGTCCTCACATACTCTATACTCTATTCATGTGTTCTCTATCCTTAACCGTGTCCTTGGTATTTCCGTATGATTAGCAGAGCCAAAGAATGCGACAAAGCAACCACACAGGAGACCATTCTACCCCGAACGAACGACGCAACCTGATGACATCAGACGAAAATTACCACAATGAGCGGGCGCACAAGGGACGCAACCGCATGTCTTCTGCTTCACAACACAGCCGGGAGCAGCAGGACCCCTACCAGGACTACCAGGACCCCTATCAGGATGCATACAAGCCACATCGCAATCGCAGTTCACCAGGCAGCTACAGCCATGACTCCCGGCACCGGCTCTGAGCCCACTTGTATCATCACCAGGGCCAGGATTTTACCCAGTTTCCACCCACAATGAACGCTGCAACAGATCCAAAACAGTCCCAAATTGTACTTTTTTTCTTTTGGTTCGCATTGATTTGTTGATTGGTTTTGTTGAACTGGTTGTTTTGTTCTTTAAAAGTCCAACAAAATTGTGTTCAGTTTTTTTTTTTTGTTTTTTTTTAATCGAGCTGCCAGGGCAACCCCTGCCAACTAACAACCCAAGGATCAAGAGGTTCAGGATGCCAACATTAACTAATGCTGTAGAATAAATTCCTTACATTTATGTTTGTGGGATCTTTGGGATTGTACTAACACAACGCTCAGCAGATGTGCAGCGCAGACAGTGCTTGTTGCCTGTGTCAACAGGCTCATTATGGATAATGGTCAGATGGTGATGGTGTATGGGCTTCTAAGTGCCTGGGACATTGCACCAGGTCAGAAGGAAATCCACTGACTGTTGAAGGCGGCTGACCCGTACCCTGGGCCATGTATAAATCCTCTCACCATTTAGCTTATTGCATGCTGGTAGATGATCAACCTCCGCATCCACATCATTGATATTTTGTACTGAGCATTCAGGATTTTCCAGTGATGAGGTGTAGATAGGGAGGTCCAATTTTCTAAATCACCTAATTGTGTGGATAGGTGGTGGGTTTGTGTGCGTGTGCAGATGATATCCGGCTGCTAGTTTCAAAAAGTGGTGCTTCACATTCCCAAAATATTTTGCTATTTGAAAGTCACTTTCAGCAAGGCCAGCTTTTCTGTAGCATAGCTTTAGGATTTAATTTTGGTGAAGACCCTCACCATCATAAGCAGAGCAGATTCTGATGATGCTGGGATCAGATCTCAGTTCAGCTATAGGAAAAGGCAATACTGCTTCTGTTCTGAACAGCTAGCACTTAGAGTTAGAGAAGGCAATAGTTGTGACGGTCTGTCAGACAGTATAGTGAAATACAATAGCAAAATACTACATGAGGTGCCATTTGATGTTCATGAGATATGGGCCAATGTAAAAAAAATCTGTTTGAGATGTTCTGTCTGATATTTTTTACCCTGCCAGCCTGAAGAATAGGACCGGGATGAGTTTTTTCAATTTAATAGATCTAAAAGCGCATCTGCTACTGAAGCTACTGGTTGTTTGGCTTTTATTAGCACTGCAGTGAAAGTTGTACAGAGTTAAAACAAAAGTACAGATGTTGGTTCAGTCTTACAATTAGTTCATGGCCATCAAATGTCCTTCCTGCAGTCTAATGCAATTGAAGCATTAAAAATGTGACAAAAATGCAGAATCAGTTGCATCATGTTCATTCTCTGCGCAGCTGGCATGTCGTCCTGACTGCAGAGCATGATTCCTCTAAACGTAAGACTCGACTATAATCCAGTTGTTTGTAGAAGTTTAGGGCAACTTTCTCCCTATAGGAAAAAAAGACAGGCAAAGATAAAGATGACCTAAATTACAGATGAATGATGAGTCTGAATCCCAGAGAATTGTAACTCAGTATACTAAAATGCCTCACAGGAAACTTAAAGTATCGGTTTCAGTCATTCTGAAAGTTTTAAAGAACAGCTTCACTGATAAAAAGGTTCAGATAACAAAAACATACCTAACCCACATGTTACGTATTTTATGGAAACAGTTGCTGTGGTCTATTTATTGTTTTTAAGACTTGTTATGATCCTAATATACTGTACATATCTTATTTTGTAAGATATCAAGTTCCCTTGTGATTATGACTTCATCTCATCTCCAGATGACAAACACTTCTACCCAGTCAATTTTAAGACTGAAAAAACACAAAATTTTAATTTTATTTATTTATTTATTAGGATACGTAGATCATTAAATTAAAGGGAACAGAGTTAGTAAGTATGAAAACCACAAAAACACAAGTTGTTATCTGTACAGTTTGTCATGTTGAGATAATGAACTGATACCACTTTTTGGCTGCTTTTGGCTTCGGTAGATTTTGACAGGAAGAACTTTTGGATGAGAAAAACTTAGTAAAGTGTGTCATTTGTTTCATGTGTTCTCTGGCAGTGTGTCTTTGAGTAGTGAGAGGTGAGAAGGGCAATGTACTGTGTCATGATGACCAACCTTATCCTCAGTTCAGAGAGCTTGTTAATTAATAATATTAATAATTCATAATTAAATGGAGCACAGAGATCCTTTCCAATGCCATGAAATGTTCAAATGCTTTTCTTTTAGGACCAAACATGTTATTTTCTTTATTTGTAAAGCAGATAAAACATACATAAATAAATTAACTGATAAGACGCAAAAATTCAATTAATTGAGCCACAATTATTGAAAGTAAATGGACAAATAGATTATGTTTAGTCTATAAAGAATTCTCTAATCTATAATATGCACAAACTAAGAAATAAGACCATACATTAAGTTATAGCCATGACATTTTCATAAAAATGATTTCCTAGTATATCTAATATTTTGTTGTCTGACCATATTCTGGCCTACGCACCAAAAACACACTGCCAGGGATATCTACCTTTTAATGAATAGAAATCACAATGAAACATACGGTTGCTTTCATGATTTGCTGAATGATATCAGATATGTACAGTATAAGAGAGTGTGTTTGTCAGAAGAATTTTACTTTGGCATGTTAAGACAAATGTTAAAGCTGCTTTTATCATTTAGACCTCTTATCTGACTAAAGTTGTGTACAGTAGTCACTGCTGCAGCACCCCGTTAGCTCGGTGCCATACAAATGAATGAACGTCTAACAAAATGCTTAGAAAATAAATCTGGCTCAAAAGAGGATATGTTCCCTAAAATACAATGTGTGATTTTTATTTATTTTATTTGTTTTTTTGTCTTTAAATCTATACAGTATAACTATCTGAAGATTTAAGATTTCTAATAACAAACGTATTCTTCAAAAACTTCTAAAGATACACTGGGAGATGCTGCTTTTAGCAGGATTTTTTTTTTTTTTAATTCAAACTTCTTTAAATGTTTTATCATAAATTATTAGAAACTCACTCGCAGTATTGTATGTTAAAAAACAACTGTACCTGGTTTTGAGGACAAGCTGAACCACTGTGTTTGTTGTATGTTTTGTTGGACCACAGCTAACTTATAGTGTTTCATTGCATCGACATCATCAACAGTACATTGCAAAGTGTGCTACTCTGTACAGGATGTGGTCAGAACATTCAGGAACCAGTAGATGGCAGTGCAGGTGGGATTATTAACCTAGGTATGGTTATTCTTCAAATCAATCCTATCACCGGACAAGAACATTGAAATTGGACAATTCTGCAAAACATTTTGTTTTATGACAAAAAATTTTGAAATCTTAAAGGCAGGTATGAATTTTCAGTGGCCTCACCATTTGATTCAAATGCACGATTCTCACCTTGTTGCATCTCAGTGTAGCGCATACGCAATTTGCCTATATCACTGCGCATGGCTACTTTTTCATCAATTAAAACAGGCAGTAAAATAAATCTTATATGTACCTTTTTATTCATAATGTTCTTTAAAAAAAATCAGCTGACAAGATAAAAAAAAAAAAAACTGCATCTTTTCAGTATCTGTGTGAGCCACCTCAGTACATACCATCACCAACAACTGAATCCTTCCGTGGTGCAGGACGTGTGCTGTAGTCTACAAAAATATTGTCTTCGAATAGCTCTAAGACAGGGAGCTTCTCAAATTCGGCAAAAAACACAAACATTACTGCTACACACACCTCCCTCTGAGTTGGCTGCGATTCCTAAATTCATGGTTGATTGATTATGCTCTCTGTATTGTTTATGGCTGCAGATGTTAGCCCCACATGAAATGACATGAGCTAACATGGTTAGTTATTGTGCAATCTGTCAAGTTTGTGCTTCCCACTAAGTTCACAAAATCCAAAATGTGCCCGTATATTAGCTTCCAAGATACTGGGTGCTTTTTTTTTTAAATCACTCACGGCAGATATCTGCCCCTTTCTGACGTGTATTCTAACGTAAGCAATGTTAGCGTTATGTTAGCCACAATTTAATACAAGCGAGCGGCATCGCGACATAACTTTACAACTTTATTGTCCAGCTGGGGCCAGAAAATCAACAATCAATGTAGGCTGCAAACTCCAGATTATGCTCTGTCTTTGCTCTGCCACGTCCGCGTCATGATGCATCTTAGAATCGCAAAATTTTCACCTCTAGTGGTCGCCAGGCAACCAGCAGACTTCAGGAAGTTATTAGGGTAAAAATAGTCTGGCACGTAATCCCCCATAAAACTGCTATTTTATTTGTTATTTATGGCTCAAAATAATGGAGATATAAAGGTTTTATGTAGGTACCCTGGCTGGTGGATTTTGTTACCTTTGTACAACTGTTTCCAGACTTAATGCTAAGCTAAGCTAACCAGCAGCAGGCTTTAGCCATATATTGTATTTCCCAAAATTAAGAAAGATTGTAGTTAAGATTAAGAAAAAAAAAAAAAAGAAAGCCTTAATTGTAGGTCTGTGATATAGAACTACAAGAAAGTAGATGGTAGATAGTGTACCACCATCTACCATCTACCACCCCGACCACCATGCCCTGACACTCTGAGACTACATATAGGACACTACTTCTGAGCATAAATCAACAGGTGTAGAACTGTCAAGTTTGAATGTACTGGGGTTGCTACTAGGACAATACACACGTATACATGTCTTGAAAGGACCTGCTTGGAAAGGCCTAAAATTAAAATAAGACTTTAAGAAGAGAGGTGGTCACCTCTGTACTACTGAGCACATGTTTAGGGTACTTTCTCTTGAAGATCACTCTGTAATGATCTGGACGAAAGGGGAAAAAATATTTTGAAAAACTTGTATAGCACAAAAGAATAAGCAAAAAACTGAGGTTGGTTTTGAGCAACTGTTCCTACAATGTGAATCTAGTTTGAGGGCACAGTTGATATCGTTGCCCGTACCCCCCGTCTCTTTGTTGTGCTCTGGGTATAAATGGATTGAAACATCAAGACGCCAAAAGAAAAAAGCGAAAAGGGTTGTGCATAACGCTGCTGTTTTTACAGGCACGCTTATCTGTCTCATTCCGCCCCACAGCATACACCCCATTGGTTGATGAACCTAACCCTAACCCTGAACAGGGAACCATTTTCCATTCTAAATCAAACCAACCAATGTTGAGTAGGGCCGTTTGAGACAATCAGAAGGGATATCCAGACCAGCGTCCCTCTCTTTGACAATGCTGAGACAGGTTTGCCTATTTGAGTTGTGGAATTAGATCAGAACAGAATAGCACCAAGCTCACTCACAGAAAAAAAAAAAAAGCAACTATTCTTTTACTTTTGTTTGACCTTTACCTGTGGCCAAATCTTTATCTCACAATGAAACTCATTAGTTTTTTGTTTTTTTATTTTGTCATGGATTAAATCTCAAGGCGACCACAAAAGTCAGAACTTATGGGGAGGACTTTCTTTGGTAAACTGTAAAATAAAAGAGGAAAAAAAACACACAAAAAGAAGCAAATGAACAAATATTTATTCCAGTAGAAAAGTAATAGATGAATATTTGCTGTTGATTATTTTTATAACAAATGTACATAATGTCTTTGAGAAATGCTATTTGCTGTGTACATGTGCTGAAATAAAATGAAGACCCATGCGGGACAGTCGGAACAACAGCAAGGTCCAGTATACAAAGTTTCAGTGATGTGCAATACAAAACGGCATGCTGTTTTAAAAGGAACTTCATGTACTGTACTATGCAACCGCAAACTGTGTACATCGCTTCATGCTGTGGCTTCTCCAACCACCCTTTTCCAAGCAGCTTCATCTGGACTTTTAAGGGATTTTTGTGTTTATTTTTTTTTCTGTGAAAGATGAAAACCTAAACGGTTAATGCGGTATTGCATGCAGAATATACCACTCTAATTTATTAAAAGAAATGAAAGAAAAAAAACGTGACATTGGAGGTGATTATGTTTAAGACAAAGCTACAAGTGAGTCATTCTAAAGCTGTCTACAGTATTATTACTTGCTGGTAATTGTTTCAACTTGAGTGTGTGTGTGTGTGTGTGTGTGTGTGTGTGTGTGTGTGTGTGTGTGTGCAACAACCATGCAAGATACAGTCATGAAACCTATAGGTGTGTAGTTACCCTGTAGTCAAAATTAAGGCTGAGAAACCCTAACCCATTTGTTGTAAGTTGTAGAAGACAGTCATTTGTTATTCATTCTTAGGCCACTTTACAGATTCTACTTTTTTGTTCCCTCGCAATACTTTTTTCACTTCCTTTTTTCCTGATCAACTACAACAACCTCTTTGGCTTCTGCCCAGGTCTTGTGCTGCTCCTGTCGGGGACGGTTCAGAACGAATGGAAGGAAGAAAGTGATGATGTAACGCAAAATATATTGTGAAGGAACGCAAAAGTGTTGCAAGGTAACACAAAAGTAGTCCTAAAAAATTCTTGGCATGACCCTTAGGGGGCTCCGTACCTGCCTGTACTACAAAGAAAATAAGGAAAGGTAATCTAAAGGCATGTATTTGTTTTTCGAGGCAGCTGTCTTTAGTTTCCACACCACCCTGAATTGGCAAGATCTTGTCCAGTCTCAGAAGCTAAGCAGGGCCGGCCTTGATTTGTAGCCTTCTAGAATGGGAGAACTCCTGGGAAAGTGCTGTAAGACCCCAAGTTAAGATGCCTAACATTACAGCAGAATGAAATATGTTTACAGCCTGGTACAAAAAAATGGTTTTGGCATAAACTTATGCATATTTAAATGGGCACTATGTAGGTTTGGATAATAGATTTAAACCAATAGTACAAACCCAGAAATATATATGTTTTCCATAACTGAATAAACAAGCTGTTCTCAGAGGAAAATAGACAGAGTTTTTCTCTATTTTTCATGCTTTTTGTCTGTTTTGGAACAGACATATTTTTCCACATACTGTCTCCAGTGACCTGAAAATTGACCTACCAACTGCTGGTAAAGGGGACGGGTCTGAATCTATTCAGTAGCTGCTGTTTAGGGACGAACATTAGCTACTGCAACTTTGGGACGAGAAGATTCCTCTAATGCCCAAAGATATGAAGTGGCTGCCTGCTGTAATGTCTCTGTGCTAATACTGTGGGCGAAAAGTCTCCAAAGAGGCTCCTGACCAGACTCTTTGCTCCCACAGGATAAGATTTCGTATGTGCCCTGTATCAAGGTGAGGAGACCAGGCCTGATAAAGTATGGAAGAGGGCACAGTGAGCTCTTGGTCTGTGAGTGTATATCACTCATGGTTGAAGCGGCTGCAGATATTCTTACAAACGGATCTCTGACAAACTAAGGCTGTTGTTCTGTTAACTCGCCGTCAGACCGCCCATACTTTTGGCACAGTGAGCTCTTGATCTGTGAGTGTATATCACTCATGGTTGAAGCAGCTGCTGTGTGAATTTTCCCTATACAACGTACACTTGAACTGATATAGGTTTTTTAGGTGGGCCTTGTCTTAGGTGGTTAAAATTCGCTTTGCATCTGGACCCCGTCCACTGCAGTACAAAGCTGAGCGTCCAGGCTGGAGCAGCTCTCTGCTTCTCCAAACTGAGGCTGCGCTGATCGGCAACTACGGTAGGGAACAGACCGACTATAGATATGTACTTTTATATGACCCCACTTCAAAAAACCTGAACTATCCCTTTAAACTCCCTCCAGATATGACACTGAGCTGCATTCTGGTCAGCACCTTGGTGAGGGTTGGTGGTGAGCCACATGGAAAACCCACCTTGTGGATTTGGTGGATGTCTTCATTTACAGCCACTCCTTCAGCGAACATCTCCAGCACTTAATGGAAATCCACTACAGATTTAAGTCAAGTGGCCTCAACCTAAATCCAGCAAAATGCTGTTTCACCAGGGATCAAGTACAGTTTTTTGGCCATGTTGTATTTGTGGTGAAATGTTATGATACTTTGAAGTATGTGTTCGAAGGCTAGGTCCATAAAGGAGAAGGACCACATGACAAGGTTAGCTCCATAAAGGAGAGGGGCCTGAGGACAAAGGTTAGGTCCTTTGTAGAGATGAGCCCCCTATGGACTTGTTTTTCAGAGTTTCACAAACTTTAACTATATGCTACATTCTGGTTTAGATACGATGAGGTAATGGTAGGTGGGCTTTATGCCTTGGGAATTGATAAGGCATTGGCTATAAAAAGTGTGGTCTGTGTGAAGATCGGGAGAGATCCACATTGGCATCGGATCCTCTCACAGGCAATTTTTGGTGATTGTTCAGATGCTGTACTTCTTGTAAAAAAAACCTTTTTATATACAACTAAGTCAGAGTCAGTGGAGACTCCTTCATCTTCTTCACAACATCGCTACAGAATAAACGACATATTCAAGACAGGCATCCGGCCATACCCACAAAATGAGAAGTGCTCAAGACTGGACAACTCCACACTCAAGAGCAGAAGTAAGAGTCTTCTTGGGACTTTGTTCATATGACAGCAAGTTTATCAGGAACTTCACACATCACGGTGTCCAACTGCATGTTTTCTCGGAAAGAAAATGCAACCTTCCAATGGACTCAGTGTCAAGATGCATTCACATACCTGAAACATGCACTCTCAAACCCTACAGTAGTTGCACTTCCTGATTTTACATACAGACACAGGTTCAGCTGTTGCTGGTGCTGTGCTAGCTCAGAAACAGGATGCTAGCCGTGTTCTCACAATAGCAGAAAGAAAATGGTCAACTTACGATAGGGAACTCTTTGCTATTGTCTGGGCCATTAGACATTCTCATCACTACCTCTACAAACAGCCCTTTGTTATTGTCACACACCACAAACCTCTCAGGAAAGTACCTTTTTGAAAAAAAGACAGAACTGGTCGTCACGCACGCTTGAACTTGATCCTTTTTAGTGGACTGTGATTGACAAGACAGTCCATGACAGTGGTACTCCACTTCACTCCCTTCTTCCTTCCAACCAGTCAGAGTGGAGCTATGACCACATTTAAGGTTGGCAATAACCCAGAAATTTAGATGGCAGAGAATATTTTGGGAATGATCACAAAACACAACAAAAAAATATTGACTCAGCTACGCCACCATTATAATTCACACAGCATTACCATCTCCTGGCTGCTGCAGCTAAAAGGCTAGTTTGCTATGAAAAAGCTGTCTTTCTCTGTCTAAATTTCTGGGTCATCACTGTTATGTGTGGTCAGGTAGGGGGAGGTTTGTCTCTCTTCCCTTCTCCTCCCTCCTTGTTCCCGGCCTTCCAGGCTGGTAATCAATTTGTAATCAGCTCGGGTATAAAGAGGAGGAGAAGGGAGGCCGTTTTCTCTCTCACTCTGGGGTTACAGCAGCAGGGGAAGGTTTGTTTCTTTTCTTTGGTGAAGTTAACCCTTGTTTTTTTTCCGTCTTTGATGGCGGGGCTTAATTATTTTAGTTTGTTATTTTAGTTTGAGTTGGAGACTACCGGTAGTCCTGTTTTGTCGTTTTGTTTTAGGTTATATCTGTTTTTGCCTTAGGTAGTGGGGAGGTGCAGGGTGCGACGGCCCACAGCGTGGCTGGCCCTGGGTTTCCCCTCTTTTGTTCTTTTTGGCCGGGGTCTCTATCTCTTTTTGGTTAGTACTTTATGGGTTAACTTTTTTCCTCTGTTTTTTTTTTCGCTTTTCTTCCCCAGTATTACTTTATCATCAATAAAGAATTTTTTTTTTTTGCAACCTTCAAATCTTTTGTGTGGCGTCCTTTGTATGTTGTGGCCTCATCGAGCCAGTCTAGAACTTAATCTAATGAGGCCGTAACAATCACTAATCTTAAATGTCATCATAGTGCGGGTTACCTGTCTAGTAGAGGAGATTTTAATGAATTAGCACACAAGATGCATGAGCGACATAGCTGTGATCTCAGACAGCATCTGTGCTAATAAGATCTGTTGTGATGCTGTCTTTCTATCGGTTTAGCTACAATGTCAAAAAAAGGTACAAGGTAAATTTATTTCATTTTTTAATGTTGAAAAAATTAAAAATAATAATTGAGTCCTGTTTTATTATACCAGTGGCCCAGCTGGTATGTATATAAATATACAATTTGAAGGGGCGGCTGTTAAATCACAAGTATCATATCAACATACATTATTGTATAGACTGTCACTTCTGAGTAGACCACTCCCCCCAAGATTATTTAACTCCACCCTTCAGGCCTGTGAATCCTTCTCTCCCCTCCAAACCATTCCAGGCAAAACAAAGACAGAGCTGATGCGAGTTAACAAGGACTTTTCACCTTTATAATATTCTCTCTGGTTGATATGGCATGTATTGTATCTATTCACTTCTGCTGCGGATCAAATTGCCTTGAGCAACCTTAACCATTGGACCAATCATCATCAAACTCAATTTAGTTTTTATGATGGTGAAAATACTCTTTCAATTTCTACGTGAAAAACCACTC
Organism: Lagodon rhomboides; assembly: GCA_039737535.1. Lineage (NCBI taxonomy): Eukaryota > Metazoa > Chordata > Actinopteri > Spariformes > Sparidae > Lagodon > Lagodon rhomboides. The sequence goes on from CM077807.1 coordinate 10,927,441, forward strand.
CCACTTACACCAATCCAAAAGGCACTTCAGAAGACTCACCCCCAGAGTATGTATACTGAAAATGTTGAAATTATGTCAAGTGGATTTGAAGATACATGCTTTTAGTATTTATGTGTTCTGCTGGACTTGCTTTTGTAGACCTATTCCAAACCTTGGCTTGAAGATATCTACCAAGTGTCATGATGATTGGACTAATGGGTCATGAGCTATGGCCAATTTATCTTAAGCCACGGTTTTTGCCCTTTGCACAATTTCTAAATGAAAGACCTTCTGGCTAGAACCCTAATTATAACCTGACATAAAACCGATACAGATATTTGAGTTTTAAAGAATGTGATACTGGTTTATCAGCCAATATTCACGTCAACATTTTTGATAAGCATTCATCCCATAAATCTTTTTTTAAAGAACTGTGACCAGGACACATACCAAGGTCTCTACTATCCATCACAGAGTACATGACATCATGGAAACGTACCTCTGATAAAGTGTTCTCTGACGTGTAGGCAGTCAGCCTTCGTCTCCACAGGCCTCTGGCTAAGAACTTAATGCAGCTTGACATGCAAAGCTTGTGCAGCAAGTTCTGAAATGAAGCAGCATGTTGTGGATTAAATCAATGTGTTCACGCATCACAAGATTCATAAGCGATGTCAAATTATGGGATTTTAGCTCAAAATTGTCCTTTTATGATGCTTTGATAATGTTATTGTCCAGTCTAGTTCCCATCCACCATGTCATGGATGGATCTCATTTATTAAACAGTTTGTAAAATACTGTACATTCTGCTGCATTCTTGTTCAATAAACAATACACTTCAGTGCTGTGCAGGGACTTAACCAAAGGATCCAGTTTCTTGGCTTTAACCCTCTCCAATGGCTATTTTACCCTCTAATGTTGGCGACATGAGTCCCCAGGTTGAACTTCTGGTCGTGGAAAATATGAAAAGTAAAATTACTCAAGAGCAGAAAAGCTCTCTTAAAGCCTCTGGCCTGGCCTCACAGCACAACCTTGTGACACAGAAATCTGCCTGCAGTGGCTCAGATTAGAGACTCAAGGTGGAGAGGCTTTAGTGTCAGCTTTGTGTGGATGAAGAGAGCCACATCGCAGAGGTCACCATCTGCACTATGTTTCCACGTCTCCTGCATTTGTGGTAGAACACACAACAAAGATAGGCAATATATACAGCACATTACTGGAAGGTTCTAGCTGAGCCATCTCTGTAGTGCAGAAGCATTAATATGATAAACACAGCTCATTAAAAGCGGAAACACATTATAAATGTGGTGCTGAGGAGACTTATTGTGTTTAAAAACTACAGTGATTAGCTGCTTTGTGTCTTTGTCACACAAGGTTGTCTTTGTGTCATTTGGCCAGCCTCATCCACCAAGCAAACCCTGGCAGAGACTGACCAAGAGCCGCAGACAAAGTCACAGTTTGCAGCTCACTATCAGATACTTTGAGAAAGGGAGATTCCACAAAACAGTATCCAGCCGGCCAGACGGCCTTGGATGTACCCACGACACCCGATAAGCTCAAAGTGCTACTGTGCACAAACACTTTCAAATATAAGTCAGATAGTTCACACTTGGTCAGGTCATAATTCACAGTGCTAAAAGGTATAATAAACCATGAGGTTATAGGTCAATATGTGAAATAAAACAGCGCAAGGTAACATCAATATGTGCACTTAAATGCAAATGATGCATTCTGCTGATACAGTTTCCTCTTTGACCATTCTATGGTCATTTAGTATTTACAAAATATGTTGCATAATATCAGTGACTGCAGCGCTATGATATAAATATTCACCAATTATACATGAAATACATATAAATAAGAATCAGAAACGTATTAGATTGTTGATGTGGAGATTCAAAGTCAATCAGTCAACCTTTATTTGTACAGCGGTGATTCACAACAAAAGATGATTTACAACAAATGATTCATTTATTTACAGGGACCCAACATTTCCCCCAGAAGACTGTAATCAAAACTGAGTCCAGTGGAACAATTTTATGATCCTTGTGACACATTTCTGTTTTAAATGTCGACGTCCTGTACACCATTTCCTGTCCTGTGGGAGAACTGATCTCATCCAAAGAAATGTGTCTTGGGTCTGGACCTAAAGGAATCTCTCAGTGACCCCTGCAAGTCCTCTATTTCACGGAACGACACGCTGTGGACAATTTGTGATGTCCTCACGCGGAGCCTGTCCAGTTTGGGCTTCATCCCTCTGAATGATGACTTCCTCCTGACGGGTTTCTCTCTGTAGCGGACCTCCCCATCCACAGAGTCACAGTCACTGGGGCTGAGGAGCCTGCTGGGCCTGAGGTTAGACTGGAGAACCTTAGAGAACCTCCAGCGGCCACCATCTCTACGGTCGGCATTCTCTGAGTCAGAACGCTCGTACGCTCCTATGATGTCCCGTATGTCCACACTCACATTGTCAGTGAGGTACTGGCAGGCCTTCCTCCCGCTGTAGTCCCTGAGTTCCACATCTGCATTGTATGCCCCCACCAGGAGCTTCACCACCTCCATGTGGTTGTGCATGGCAGCTATGTGCAGCGGCGTGTAGCCGGTGTTGGATCGAACATCAACACTGATGGGAACGTTGTGCTGTTTGGCAAAGTTGATAATGAGCGCGATCAGCTCAGGCTTGCCATGCTTGGCTGCCCAGTGCAGGCAGGTGAAACCAGTGACGAAATCCTTCCTCAGGACGAGGCTGGGATCAGTGTTAAGGAGTTGGTACAAGCTTGACCACTCGCCATCCGAAGCGCACATCATCCACTCGTGTTCCAGCGGGTCCAGAGTGACAGAAGCCCTGTCATCATCCACGAAGGAGGCCAAGGACAGTGAGTCACTGTCACTTTTGTTGGACAGGGAGACCGAGCTGCGTAACACCATGCTGCGCCTCACCTGGGGGGAGCTGTTCATCATGGCCTCGATGAAGTGTCTGCGGCTGCCTTTGGGGGAGCTTTCACTCCCAGACAAACTCCGTGTATCCAACTGGAGTTCGTCCTCCTCTTCGTCTGACTGCAGCTCTCCGGTTCTGCGCTGGGATCCTTTCGACTGGTGCCTGATCACCACATTATTCTGCTCTGTTTCCCGAGGGCCCTCAAGCAAAAGAGTCTCAACCTGTCTGTCGCTGGGATCCAGTCCAGCCGCAGATGTGTCTACCTGTCCTGTGGTACCGGTTTGTACAGGCCCAGGCAGGGTGAACATAGATCCCTCTGCGGGGAGAGGTGAAGCTTCAATCACAGCAATATGTGGTATGTCAGGCGCTCCTCCACCCTGCTCCTTCTCGGACTCCCTACTCCCTCTTCGAAAGCTTTCTCTGTTTCCCATCTCACCTGAACTGCTTTCCACCTCCTCAGCTAGACACACAAACTCGTCACACTCCCTTGTGTCGTCTGTTCTCTTCGCAGAAGGAGAGGATTCATGCGGAACTTCGCTCCCCTTGCTGTCATTTCCGTAACCTGAGCCAGGTGTTTGTTGCAGCACACCGCCTGCTGAGCGCGGCAGGGCTGGATCCTCCTCTGCGTCATCACCGCGTACCTGCCTGCGGTCCGCTCCTGACGGGTAACGGCACAGCAGGTTCTCCTTATTTGAAACTTTTCCTGGTTCAGTTTCTGTCCCCTTAGTGTCACTCGAATTCTGTTGGCCTTTTACTGAACCGAGAAACTTTTTCTTCAAACAGACGTATTTATCTCCGCCCTCAGTTTTTACAAACGCGACGTTGTCCACGTAGTTTTTGAATGTGCTCCTGACAGCCGCTTTCTTCTCGCGCTCCTCCGGGAACACAGCCTTGAAGTGCTCAATTAACTCCGCGTTCTTCACTCTGCCCCCTCTCTCCCGCAGGAAGTCCACAATGGCCTCTTGAGTAAAGTCGGCGGCCATCGTCAGCAGTTTAACTCGGGACAGCTCAGTGTGGCGTTCTGACGATGAGATGACAGCAATGACACAACACGTAAACGTGCTCTAAAGCAGTGTGGTCCGGTACCGATAATCCACAGACAGTACAGAGACGAGGCGAGTAGAACCGATATCACTGCTAAGTAAGGACTGCTGTGAGGGAGAGATTTTCTCTGCGCTATAGTTCTAGAGCTCAGGCGTTCACCGTCTCCTAGCAACCGAGGGCTGGACCGTACCATTTAGTCTGTAGGGGGGTTGAATGATTAAAAACGGAATTCTTGTCGCTTTACATTTCTAAAAAATGAAAAAAGAAGAGGAAGAAAGTTTTATAATGTATATTTTTAAACATTCACATTCTGATTTGTATGTTTGTCGCTTTTAAAGTGGTCCTCACTAGTTTAGCATCCCCCAACTGTTAGTGAAGAGGGCCCGCTGCTACTTGAGCAAATCAATTAAGGATGGACGTGAAGAAGTTACCAAGTAAGAAAAAAAAGTGTTTTGGTCACTGAGTCATTCTGACTGATCCATGTGTGTGCAGCTTGTTATGGAGGACTGTGGACTGGTTGCTATGTTGCACAACATGACTGAACGTGTCTGGAATAGTCCCGGTCTGAGTCAGCCAAAAGTGCACAGGTACATTAATATTTCACTGTCGCCTCAAGAGAAAGACGTGACGTGTCAGATCATGTGACGTATTCAGTAAAACACATTTATCAAGGAGTTCTGAGGTTCATGGTCAGCAGTCTTCTGGGTTCTCATCTATTTACTTACCAAAGTAAATGAAGCCAGTGTCTCTAAATAAATCAGTTATTTGGGGGGGAATATGACATAGCAAAAAAAAGAGGGGTTTGAAAAAACAGGATGAAAAAATATTTCATAAGAAATACTAATTATGTCACAATCAGGATTCATAGTTATATTAGCCACTTTATTGTGTCTGTTTTTGTTGATATGATTATTGATATTATAATAACAAAATATATTTAGCATGTTAAATGTAACTGAACAGTCAGTATGTTGCACTGGAATGTTTTATTACATTATATACTACTATTATTATATTTCTACATTACTACAATATCATTACTTAATTATATCATATAGGATTCTGGTGTACACTGTTTACATATACATACATATCTATATATGTATATTGCTGCTACTAATCACACCAATCACTATTACTAATATATATATATATACTATATATATATATATATAACTATATATATATATATATATATATATATATATATATATATATATATATATATATATATATAGATATATCTATCAGTATACATTTTTATATATTTACTGTATATGTATATTTTACTTCAATACATTTTTTAATTATTTATTTTTTGATTTTGATTTATATATATTGATACTTATTTTAGTTATAAAAGCTTATCTTATCATTTTCATAATCTCCACACTATCAGAGTAGCTAGCTCAGATAGGAAGCCAAGCTGGCGCTTCTAGCTCACATCACTTGGCCTAATTGTGCAAGAATTAATACTCAACAATATAGAAGTTATGTGCACCTAATTCTGATTATCCATAATTTGCGGTTTGCCAAGTGCCATAATTGTTTAAAACATTTTGTGAAAATTCAATTTCATCATGTTATCGTTCTACAGTTTTCTGCTGTCAAAATAATGTCTGAGCAGGATAAATAATAATACAAATGGTTGTAGGCGTTTTGGTTTCTACTCAGATAAACAGTATGTGTGCAGTGCACATAACAGTAGAAGGAAGTGCATTGCTTTAATGAATGGATTGATTAATTAAGTTGATTTTGTATAAGTTTGCCATATTGTTATCACAGTATCTGTCTGTTCACCCTGCTGCCATCTGACAACAGATAATGAAGTAACTGCTGCCGTACTACCACAACACAGACCAGGTTTTTTTTGGTGTGTAGGGTAAATGGACTACACCTTACAATCCCTTACACAAGACTGTGTTGTAGAATGACAGTTAAATTAATATTTGAACCTTGATAAATATTTGACTAAACTGTCCTTAATATATGTCGGAAAGGCAAACAAAACACAAGTCAGCTGAGGTGTTTCCAGCATCATGACGTCATTCAATTTTATTTCACATACTGAAACAATTTATTACAATACAGCATTTTTTTTTTCACTATAAACATGACAAACCTCAAACCACAAAGACAGTGACGGGTAACAGAGCTCAGTAAAGAAACACCTGACTGAGACTCCGCGACATTACCATTTTAAAACACATTTCTGGACAAATAAAGGAGACAAAGTCAGCAGGTGGTGCAGGAGGTGAGGATGCTTCTGCTCCCAAAAGGCTGTCATGTGTTGAGAGGGGCCGATATAAAGACTGCACACACAGTGCAGACAGTCTGTATTAGGACAGAGATATGTTTCTTCATATTTGGTTCTTTAAATGAAACAGTCACAACAACAGTGATAATGAAGGCATATTAAATTCAGCATAGAGACCAGCCTCGTCTCAGCTTGGGATTAAAGAGGGATAAAAACTAAGTAACTCAGTAGACATGTTGCTAACTGTGCTGGATTACATAACAAGGGCAACTAAGTACCTGCACCTCATTGTTTCAGAGTGCAGCACACTGCAGGCACGATTTATTAAACAGGGTTATAAAATCTACTGAAGTAGGCAGTTTAAAGGGTCAGTTTACCCAAATTACAAAACATATTCTCCATACAGATAGTCTGTATTTATAAAAATCAGGTAGATGTTCAAATCTGTTCACAAAGCTGCTGAGAAACTGCGATGGACGACATCAGAAGTCATGAATGAACTTCGTGTCTGCGGCGATTGGTTGACAGGTGACTGTGTCTCTGCCAATGAATGTAAAGTACAATATTCATTCATGGACAGTAGCATGACAAAGTACACAGGTAGGTGAAGGTAGATGTAGGTGTTGTCTCTTCATTGTGAAGCTTTGCCAGCTGATTCAGAGCAACGTGTCACTGTGCTGTCTGTTTCAAAGACTTCAGAGCTGGAAGGATGTCGTCCAGGTGACTCACTCCTGAAAAACACACACACACACAGTAACTTTTTTCAAGAGAGGAGGTTTAAATAAGTGTGACCTTAGCAACAATGGAAACTGCTTCCTCCAAAATAAACCTTCGTTGTTAGGTGAGTTTTTAGGCGTAGCTTCCCCTCGGGCTGAACCAGTGTTTCAGTCAGTCTGACAGGCTGAACCAGGAAGGGGCCCCGCTTTTGTACCAATATGCTGATAGATCAAATCAAGTCAAAATCAGGAGAGGGCACAGCTGTCATGGTGTGTTTATGTGTCATATACCTAGAGTGTGTAAAATGTCCGTGGTGAGGGCATGGAAGGCAGGGAAGAACTCGTCATGCTGCTTCACTTTGACGATGATGCTGCAAAAAAGGAAAGGACATTTATGGGTTTTTTTAGTATCTCTGTATTAAAGTAATTCAAACAATATATCTGCGTTGTGTTTGTGTGAACCTGTCAATGTCAGCCTCTCCCAGCAGCTGATGGAACCCAGCAGTGTGGTCAGTGGAGGAAACCAGTCGAGCCACCTTGTTCACGACCTCAGCAGGAGGAACCCTGCTGTCTGACACAAGAGCACCAAATCCAGCTCAACATTTTTAGTTCAGTGTCCTGTCATCCCTGCTGGACTGCTGTACAAATAAAGAACACGTGAAGTTTGGATTCTAGCTGAGGGTTACCTAGCTCCAGAACGTCTCGGAGGTTCCTCATGGTGTTGGTCATCTCTCCCAGCCTGGTGTAGACCTCGTTCATACGTGGGAACACTCCGCTGAGGGAGGTGATGTCAAACAGCTTCTGGAAGTGGGACACCATGGAGCCCAGAGTGTATCGAGTTGGTGTCCTGAGCACCTGCGACACCACAGAACACACACAGCAACACTTTCAACACTTGTATGGTCATTCATTCATAGTGTGACTACATCCAACTGCTATTACACATTATAGATGTGACTTTTAATTAATTATATATGAGAGCCAGGGGAAGGTTTCATGTACAACCTTCAGGGCACCAATCAAAATAAAAAATGCAGTCATGTAAACACTACCATAAGCAAGTAGTGCAAAAGTGCTGCAGCGTTCTACCTTCTCATCGTCAGTCGAGATGTTTTCCAGCATGGTGTCCACCAGCAACATCATGTCTTCCACCTTCACTGCTTCTGCTGCACCATGGTCACCATCACTCGACTGCCAGGGCATCAGTCTGCTGGTCAGTCTATTTAAACCCTGCTGCAGATCCTGCCAACATTCCATACAGGAAATCGAGTTAAGAATGCAGAGCAAGCGTGGAAGATTTGGATACTGAAGCCCGCAGGCAGGTGGTGTTTACCTTCAGTAGGTGGAGCTGCTGGGCCCACAGCTCCAGTGTGGGGACCAGGGTCTGAAACTCAGTCCGCTCCAAACCAACAGAGCAGGTTTTCTGTCTGTGCAGTTGAAGCGGAGCTCTGGGATTGGTCACTACAGAGCTGATCTCATTCAACAGCTGGAATTCAGGAGAAGACAAATCCTGTTAGCAATGTTTAGTTCAGAAATTAGATTTGAGAAAACAACAAGGACTGGACCCCAGGTGAAAGAAGACAGGAAATACTGAGCTAAGAAGACTTAACAGACCTTGTGGAATCAAACAATACACTTACATGATGATAGTGTGCACATAGACTGGCTTCTCTGGTTTGATCACTGATGTTCTCACTGTTCTCAGTCGTCTTGTCTTCTTTCCGCAATCTGCAGAGATCAGTTAGATCGATACCTGGAGATTCAAACTCAGAGGTTTCTGTGGCAGTCTTCTCGTCACATAGTGACTGAAGGGCCAAACTTCACTGTGTATGATGACAGAACATCTATCCACCATGCCTAGTAAGACTTAAGGACGGTTGTTCCCCTTTAATAACACTATTTCTAACTGTTTTAATGTTGCTGACTGATAATAGAATGTTAAACTAATTAAATCATTTCAGAAATTATGACTCTACAAGAAAAATAAGCAATGGCACTATCAATTAAGTAGTCAGGGTGTAACAATTTTAACTCTAATTTCAAAAAAATGTCAAAATAAGCATTCAATTTCACTTTTTCAGTCACTAGATGGGGGAAGGTACTTACAACAGCAGCTTGACTTATTCACTCGCAAAAAAACACTTTTTGCAGTGTGTCTGTGTGGGTGGGTGTGTACACGGTGAAATCTTGTTACGACATTTAAATAAATTATTTAAATTTGACAGTATAGTGTGGTACGTTCAGAAAAAACCAAGGTGGTGATGTCACAACTGAAACCATATGGCCTTTGTTTTTAAATAAGAATTTGAAAATGTCAGTGAGAGTTGTTGGGGACTGAAACCAAAGATCTATTTCTCTTTTTCAAATCCAGATTTGACACAGTAACAACGACACAGCAATAAGTGCTGAAAAAAAATCATGTCAAATCCAAAATTTAATTGTATTGCGACCATGACATCTTAAGTCAAATTGAATTATAAATTTGGAGAAATGTAACACAACTACTAAAGTGTACGTCTTCACTCTTTAAGACTTTGATGCTAATGCCAGCTACCTGCAGAACCCGGGGCGCTGCACCGAGGACAAAGCCTCTGCATATGGGACGCCCGCTCTACCAACTGAGCTAAACGGCGCCCCCTTGTGGCTTTTTAGAAACAGATAATTGTCTTTTAATCTTGGACAAAAAAACAAAAGGGGACTTCGAGTTATGAGAACATTTCCACTCACAACGTCATGAGCAGAACATCAGTGGATGATTTAAATGGTTGTAAAAACACGCCTGAAGGCAGCGTAAGCATCAGATACACAGAGAGGACTTTGCTGTCAGGGACCTCATCACACCTGTGGTTCAGTGAGCATCTTCAGTGTTCCTACCTCGTATTGTTGTATTTGTTCGACCTCTCCAAACAGCGGAGTTTGTGTTTGTAGAACTTGACCTCTTTGAGTGTTGGCCTGCACACAGAAACTCAGTCAGCATGAACACTGATATGATGGCTCATGTGTTTGTTCCAAGATGGATGAACACACACACACACCTCGCCTCCAACTCTTGCTTCAGGCACTCCACCTCCCTCTTTCAGCTCTTCTATTTGACTTTTGCTTCCCTTTAGCTGGTCCTGGTACGCCTTGGAGGAAATTTAAGAGCATCACCTGCTGCTTTATGGAACAAGCAATCTGAAAATGACTAACTGTTGGTCGGTTACCTGGAGAAGAGCTTTAGAAGATGGAGCAACATTGCTGGATGCCTTCTTGAGTCTTGTCTGATGAGTCACCTCAAATGTTTCTGCTCCTTTGACAGACCTGGAGTGAAAATGACCAGCTTAGTGCAAACAGAGGGAACAGCGTTCGTTGGAAGGTTTCATCTATACAGTTTTTGGGCAGCATGTGTTACCTGAGCTCATCCAGCAGCTGAGTCATTTTGGTCTCATAGAAGTCGATCACATCCAACACCCTGCCGACACAAGAACCAGGAGAGATGGAGCCATCAACTAACAGATTATTTCCTGTAAAGAATATCATGAGATGCAACTAAAAAATATGTGGAACGTCTAGCTTCAAATATATCGTGTTTTTTTGTATTGAAACACACAACAGCTGCTGTTAAGTTTCTATTTTCCCTGTCGCCATAGCCTAATGGAAGCTCACAAAATAGGGTAATTAATATCTTTGTGAAAGTCACAATGTGCTCATGTTTTACACCGTTCACTTAATAAAAAGAATACAAAGACAGTGGCTGCCTCTGTGAGTCAGTCCTGTTCTTACTGCTGGTCTGCAGGAGACTTCTGCTCCATCGCTTTGTTGCAGATGTGCTGGAACATCTGACTCTGTCGAGCCGATCGCCGCTCTTCTTCTTTGATGGCGAAATAAAGTTTTCTTTCAAGCTGAGCGGCTTCCTCCCTCTGTTTGGACAGCTTCTGCTCCAGAACCTGACACACTTTCTAGAAAATAGTTTTTTTCCACTCACTCAGAAGAAAATACTTTCAGACTGAAACTGATTAAAGACAATATTCAAAATTAGCCTAAAAATCTGTATCTTCTGAAAAATATCTGTCAGGGTTGATTTTTTAAAACTATGCAATCCTTAAAAATACAATTTATTTACCCACATTTCTAAATCATTAGATGATCACTCATGTATGTAAAACTGTGTGGTCTCTGAGCAGCATATCTCAGCCTGAGGTGGCTTGTTGTGGTCGTTTGTTAACGTACCTGCGCTTCCTGTTTCTCCTGCTGCAGCTGTTGAGTGTGGCTGTGCTGTTGGACAGCCTTGCCGAGGTAGCGGTCCTCCAGGTCCTGGACTTTGGTCTTCACCACATCCAGTAGCTCCTCCAGCTCGGTGACCCTCTGAGACTGCTGAGCCGCTCTGCTCATGTGCTCATGAGCCTCCTCTCTAGAGACACACACAGAGAAGGTTCAATCTCAAAATGCACCGAGTGCTGACCACATTGTAAGACGCACAACATATGCTTCACTGTTAAGCAATCTAAAAGGATACACCTGAGATTTAGTGATGCACTTCCATAAATATAAAGAGATTAAAAAATATGTCAAAATGGAAGCAGCAGTGGCCGAGATATTCTGACTTTAAGTCCCTATTATGATTCGAACTACAAAATTGTTTTCCATAATGCAGCTTAGTAGCATTTTTCATCACAGCCTGTGTGCTTACCTCAACACTGAGGGTGTCAATCAAAACAAGATTTCAATTTTGATCATCGAAATCAAAAAACAGATTTGCCGATTCCACAATATCGGACCACCTACTTGCATGTGTCGGACACAAGTCCTTTGAAACAAAAAAAATCTCTTCAGAGCTTGGCTTTAGCCTGCAGCTAGCCTAGCATTAGCCTGCAGCATCACCTTCAGACTCTTCTCCTGTGTGATGAAGACGATCAGCTGACTGGTACCAGAGGAAACAGTGGTAGTGTCAGAGATGTTGGTTTATTCTCCTTTTCAGAGATCCTTTATTGATATGTTTGTGAAGAGGGTTCACTCTGGACAGATGTGAGAAACTGAACAAACTGAATCTTTTGTTTATTGTTGGATCACTGAAGGCTGGTCATTTAAATATCATTTGAGCGATTCAAACCCAAACATAGCTGTCAGTGTTGAAATAAAATGTTTAACTTAAAAAATTCAACATAAGGAAAATGCTAATTTTTAGGCATTTCTGAAATGTAGATATATATTTGAGGCTGGTAACATCTGAATTCATACAATTGATGAAACACAGCAGGCTTAAAATTACAACATTTAAGATGTATGACCAGTATTACAGTCAGCTGGTTTCCCCGTCATCACCTGTCACTCTGCTGGCACCCATCCAGCCTGAGGCTGAGACTTCATACCTGCACTGAGCTGCAGGACTCAGGAGGAGCATCTCTCATGTGGTGTTGATCAGATTAGATGACAGGAAGCCAGGTGGTCGACACACACTGCAGATACATTATTGAATAGATACAGACCCGCAGTAATACACACTGCAGGAATGTATACGCTGTCAAAGACCCTCAGCTGTTCGCCCACTGTTTTACTTCAGTCTGAGTTTACACTGTAGGAGGAACACATTAATCTATAACATACTGCCATACTATATTTCCAATCATCTCTTCTGTGGTGGATTTCTTTTTTTACAAATGTTGGATGGAGACATGAGACAATACAGTTTTCTGTCGTTTAATAGATTAACCTTGTTCTAATTGTGACATCTCTAAACTATGTCAAGACGTCCAGTCTGAAAGCCAATTGAGGTTTGAAAAAATACGTAAATAATTCAACAATTTATCCAGATAAGAAATATGTCATAGTACCAGTAACTGTAACTGTACAATAACTTGAGTGTTTGAGGATTTTTATGCTTAATTCGGATAAAATAAATAAATAAACACGTATGAAACCACATTTGGTTTCTGAATGCCATCCTAATATTGCTGCAGCAAACTAAACTAACTGCCATTGTAGGACTTTAGTATTTCACAGCACGCTCTCTAATGCATTTTAAAATGATTACATACATTTTTTGAATAAAACTCCTCTCCAGATGAAATAAAGATGTTTGGTTTCTCCTCGAGTTCGTTAAGGTATCTGGTTTCCTTAATGTACTCATTCTTAAATGGTTAATATTTTCTTTTATTTTCATTATTTGCTTTTATTACTCCTCTTTGCCACAAAGAAAAACACAGGACGGGAAGATTTTAAGTTTGTATTTGCATATCGAAAAGCCCAGAAAATGTCATGCTTTCATTTTTAAACTCCTTTATTTTTGTCATAATCAGAAGTACTTTATTGATCCCTGAGGGGGAAACTGGGTTACGTTACACTTGCCCCTTCTAGAACAGAAGCATCACAGCAGGCTGCTTGCACGTCAACACATGCACTCTAATTAAGACAATATAAGGAAGCTTCCTGCACGCATCCATCAAGATCTACACAGAGATCCAAACCCTCTAAAAATCTCCCATCTACTCTTCTGTCATTCAATGAGGCTGGTGTTTACTGTAATACTTTACTGTTGGGATAAAATCGACATTCCTATGGTAAATACATCATTGTTTGACTGACTTGAGTTGGTTGTTGGACTTGATGAGCTCCTGGATGAGCGCCTGTCTTCTCTCTGAGTCTGTCAGCATCGTCCTCAGAGTCGTCCTGATCTCACCAGCTGACTTCTTGTCCAGCAGAACCAAGTCTAAGAACACGTGGAGAGTCATGAGAGCATTTACACCGGACATTCCCAAAAGCAACATATCTGCAAACCTCTCCAAAAAAAAGAAAGGATCTGCAATCATTTTCTTATGTTTCTTCAAACTGGATTTCCATCGTGACAAGAATAAATCAGGCAGCAATGTATCAATTCAATCCAACAACACATTCATTTAACTCAAACTTTGACCACTGATAATTACCAGAAAGGTTCTTATTCTCGACAGGATCTGCAAAATACACTGATTTAAACCCATGACGTTGCAGGAGTTTATTGACATCGTCCCATTCAACCTGCTCCTCCTGCAGAAAACAAGGACATGAAACCAAATGAGTTCAACAAACATCACAAACAATGTGAACCTGCTGAAGAAATCTGAGCTCTACCTGGAACTGCCTGTAAGTCCACAGATACACAAAGGTCTTTGATCTCGAATGTAAAAACTTTGCTGTCCTGCTGTCCATACTTAAAAAGTCCTTGATCACCTTCCTCCTGTCAAACCCACTAGTGATCAGGTTCCACAGTGCCTACAGCTGAGAGGAGCTGCCACCACAGCACCTCAATAATGAATGAAAGGAGATCCACTCCCCCCTGATCCGTCACCCACCTCCCCTCCACACACACATCTAGCATCTAGATGAGCAGTATAATGCTAGTTCGTTGATGAAGACTTACCAGTTCCATCGCTTCAGCACACTGCAGGAAATAAAACACACAGTGAGTCTTCAGACAGATATAATATAGACTGGTAATGACTGAATTCGACGCATTCTGGTTAATTCGGCATATCATGGAGTCTACCAAGCGAGAGCTGCACTTCTTTAAAATAATCAACACAGTTAGCATTTTCAACTTGGCTCGGTTAGCTTCTGTAGCTAATAAGGTAACGCTGCAACCTATTAGCTGTGTATTTGTTCCTGTTAGCGGCCTTACAAAGTGACAGACACGGCAGTAATAACTGGTTAAGTTACCAGTTGTTGGTGTGCCCGCTGACAGCTGTCCAGTTTTCTGATAACTCGAAGCAGCAGATAGTGTTTACAGTGAGCGACAAGCCTCTTCCGCAATTCAAACAATGGCGCCGTGACGTAATCGCACTAAACCAATGGGATGAGGCTGTTTGACTTCCCTGACCAATCGGTGTGTTTGCACTACTGTCATGGGTCAGATGTGAGCTGACCCAAAAAATCTCTCTCTCTCTCTCTCTCTCAGTACAACACTAAATTGTACCCCAGCAGTGAAACAGTTGTGATGGCATATGGCACTGCTTTTGACTGTTTAGATATCATTTTTCCATGTTTAGAGCAAAACAAACAAAATCTGTTCCTCTGTCTCTGCACATTAAGGGCCCTATTCTCCCGTCCGCGCGTAAGTCCTAATTTACGCGGCTGGACTTAAGCGCTTTTCATTTATGCGGATTCTCCCATCCAGACTTCTGACACACCCACCGCGCGTAAGTCGGGAATCCAGGCGGCCTCATCAGAGAGGCGTGATTCATTGAAAACGGAGGCAGACCTGGCCATGTCGTCATTCATTTCGGCTGTGTAGAGTTTTCCTAAGACTTGTGAATGCAAAAGATAAACCAGACTTTAAAAATCACTGTGCATATGACTGAATAGCAAACATGTTTACAAGTAATCAATGAAATCACAGAGGATGAGAGGTGTGCCTAGAGTTTCTGTGTTAATACACAAATGTGGCAGATGTAATATCCTGTGAGACCGCAAGATGGCAGCAAACAGCAACTTTAACCTCGCAGCACTGGCCTCAGAAATGTGGAGGTGAGTGATCAAAACTTTCAAAATGATTTCTGCTCACTGTTGCTCATCTGGAAGCGAGCGTCCAGGTTGTGTCCCCACCATCCCATCATCCTGTTCTTCAGGCTGATGGGATGGTGGGATGGTTGTGTCCCCACCATCCCATCAGCCTGAAGAACAGGATGTTAAGATGATGAAAGCAACTTGATCAGAAATGAAAAACAAACCTGAAACTTTAAACATTTATAAGAAAAAGGCTTTGTACCAAGCTCTCATGCAGGTTTGATGGTGTGTTTGTGTTTCTCATGGATAAATGCAGCACCGAGACCTCCAGCCCCTGAGTTTAGATACTGAGAGCAGACAGTCATCATCAGTTATACACACTGTATACATGAACTCTCACATGTGGAGGACTCTTCCTGTCAGCTCACCTTGTAGGAGCACAGCAGGCCAAGTCGACCCTCCAGTCGTGCAGCTTCAGCTCGGCGTTTCCTGCAGCGTGGGCGCAGTCGAACCACGCGTAACAACCCTGACGGACAAAAAGGAAAACATTACATCCTTATCTGCCTTGTTAAATAATGTAAGTGACTTGAAGTTTAAAGGAGCAGAAAATGGAAATGTTCAAGTACAAGTACCTCAACGTTGTACTTTAGTCAATCAATAAAATAGTGCTTCAAATAAGAAGGCAAAAATAAATCATTTAAATAGTTTATTCTTCATAAAAGTCCTCAAAAACACATTAGATTCACAGTTTTGTATCTTTGCCTGTGATATTCAGGTTTCCAAAGAACTTTCCAGAACCAATTCCATTCTAGCTTTTCTAGTAGCTTTGTTGAACCAAAGTAACTACAACTGAACATGTATTTGACCTTTACACTCTACACTGTGTAACTCTAACAGCCTCTTCGGGTGGTGCTGGTCCAAAGTCTCATTCACTTTGATCATTTTGGCGCAGACAGTCGTGTCCGTGTGAACGTCCAGCTGAAGGTAATGTAACACATTTTAAATGTCTGACTCGTTAACTCAAGCTGTAGTTAGCTTAGCAACTCTAGTAACAGCAGCAATCTGCCACTCCATTGTTCATTTCTACAAACTCTCAGCTGTGAGTTCAAACAGCCGCCATTACAAACATCATCCTCCATGTTGAGAGGAGAACGGTGGAGGAAGAGCAGAGGTGGAGTAAGTTAGTCGTCAGTAGTTGATGTGGAGACAGCAGGAAGCAGCATTCAGAGGACGGTGAGCAGATGAAAGCTTTTATTTTGTAATGAAAGAATAAAAATGTAAGTGTGTCACTAAATGAGCTGTCAGAGCTGTGAAGACTCCTCCAACAGGAAGTGTCGCCTCTTTCTGTCTCTGTCCACTGAAATGTGATCAATAATTAAATCAAACACATTTACTCTACATCAAGTGACGCACTTTTATTTTGAAGGATTTGTCTGCTGTACTAACTTCCACAGGTGAAAGTAACTAAGTATTGTAGTGTCCGGCTTAGCAGGATAGACTGAGGAGAGAGAAGCTGCAGGCTGGAACATGAACTCATGTTTACTGCTCACTGTCATGGTGCTTCTTCCTCTTCTGGTGACCACATGTTCCTGATGAGATTAGAGGACGAAGCAAAACCTCCATCAAAGTTTTGAACAATTCCACCTGCATTCACACCAGGGGAAGATGTGTTGCATCATTTCTGGGGCCCAACGCAACTTGAATAGTCAGAATGCAGCGTCGTTATCGGATCGTTGTGGGAGTGTAGCCGCTGAAATGAGAGTAGAAGTGGAGTTAGTTGGTCAGTGTTTGGACACAGAGTGGTTGTCACTGTGTAGCTCCACTTACTGATGACTGAAGGCAGCTTCTCCTGCCTGAATCAGCCTGTGGAGGAGGCCGAGACGAGCCGCCGCTCTCCTACCGGAGAGTAGCCCCAGATAGCAAAGAGTCACTGAAACAATGTTGTATGTTGTACAACATCCTTTTGTCAACATTAAGGGCCCTATTCTCCCGTCCGCGCGTAAGTCCTGATTTACGCGGCTGGACTTAAGCGCTTTTCATTTATGCGGATTCTCCCATCCAGACGTCTGACACAACCACCGTGCGTAAGTCGGGAATCCAGGCGGCCTCATCAGAGAGGCGTGATTCATTGAAAACGGAGGCAGACCTGGCCATGTCGTCATTCATTTCGGCTGTGTGGAAATCATTGGAACATGGAGTTTTCCATAGACTTGTGAATGCCATTTAAATCCGTGCAAAAGATAAACCAGACTTTAAATTTGAAAAGGCGTCACACTTTGAAGGAGAGCATGTTTTATGCTGTATGAAATACATCCAATAAAATATTTAAATCAGAACACTGTGCATATGACTGAATAGCAAACATGTTTACAAGTCATCAATGAAATCACAGAGGATGAGAGGTGTGCCTATACCGCGCTCGCAGCTTACTGAAATCACCTCCACCTGTCGCGAATTGGGGAACCCGGCAACCCCGTGAAACCCTATTTTAATTCTTCGACTTTCAGCGGCTGTTGCTGGCATTCGGATGAACCGGTTGGTGAAGTGCAACATTGCGTACACAAATTGTGTCAAACACCTTGACACAGAAGCTTGCGATACATGGACCACATCACCAGCCACCCTCTGAAATTTTTATAGTCATCTTAATAGATGTTTCCAGGTGTTTCCAATTTAAGTCGTCATCACGGTTGACATTATCATTACATCAGTATAAATAAAAATGTTGTAGGCCTATAATATTGTGTAACAAATAAGGGGAGAAAGAAAAAAACTTCGTGACATTGATTGTTTGAATACATTTGATAGCTTTCTGGGAGTCTCTTTTACAATATTATTCCTACATGTGGCGTAAATTGTAACTGCATCCCAACTTTATGTGCAATATTATGTTTCACCTTCCGGTGGCGCGTGACTTACTACAGCCTCTGAAGCGCGTAAGAGGAGAAGCGCTTAAGTCAGTTGGAGAATACGCGCAGCCCAAAAGCGCGCAGCTGCGCGCCTTTTCCCCTCTTACGCGCATGGGAGAATAGGGCCCTAAGTAGTTGAATCAACGTTGAACTGTGATGTTGATTTAACATCAGTTTGCACCCTCATTTAATATTCAAACAATGTTGGTTTTCCAAGTAAAGATCAATGGAATTTCAATTCACACAAATATTGAAACAATGTTGAAATTTCAACCTACTAAAGATCAATGCACTCTCAATGATATTTCAATTGATATTAAAATCCAATAATAATACAAATCCTGCTTTATATACAGCCAGGATGTTAGATGTAGGCCTTAATATGATGGGCCTTATTTAACAGGTTTTTACCTAATAGAAAATAACAAATCCACACAAGTTTTTTTCCCAACATTTATTAAATTCATGTCTGAACAATAATCAGGCCTTGAATATTTTTCTCAATGAACAGCTATATCACATGTAGTGTGTTTCATTAACAAATTATTAACAAAAAACAGCTCCTCCCACTACGAGTGTCCAGCCCCTCCTGCTCGGTCTGGGGCGTACCGCAGCCATTTCACAGTGGCCTGAGCAAAGGCAAATTGGTTTGCCATTCCTTGTTGCTTCAGGGCATCTAAAACACAAAACACAAAAATGACATAAACTTTCAGGTAAAATTACACACCATACTTTGGAACAATACAGAGGCTTGTACCACGAAGCAAGATTGCCGATTTAGCGAGGTAACTTAAGGATTAACCCAGACTTTCCATCACCACGAAGCTGGATTCATTCTTACTGAGGTAAGTTACAAACTTGCTCTGAACAGCTAATCTGCTCTGTGTCAGGGTGGCTTTCAGGATGATCTGAAAATTTAGGAAAGGCTCCACCCACTGGCCAATCAGATGTTCGGGAAAGAAACCACCAGATTGAGGTAAAACAACAACAACAACAACAACAACAACAAAAAACTAGTGAGAAAGTTACTGTGAAATGGCACATTGATCATGTATATCCCTTTCTGCCTGGTAGAGCAGAGTCTATATGAGAGTGAAACAGAAATGCGAGTTGAGTTATTGCAGGAAGCTCAATTAGTCTATTTAAGTAAGACATTCAGATATTTCTGTACATTTAGGGCTGCATAGTGTTTGAGGGCTTTCCCGCTTTTTAGTTAAAGAAGAGTAGGCTATATTTTGGACTTCTTAAGTATGGGCTACAATAAAGCTGGAAGCTGATGCCACAAACACATCATATTAATACATCAAGTTGTTAGTCTTCGTGAAATCATCCTGATTTTGAGCTGCGTCAGAACTTAGCGGGGACAAATGGCAAAAATATACTCTTCTTTAAAAAAAAAGTGAAAGCCCTCAAACACCATGCAGGCCTAAATGTACAGAAATATCTCAATGTCTTTCCTATTTCTATTTCCTATTTCCTGTAATGACTCAACTCTCTGCTCTACCAAGTAGAATGATCAATGTGCCATTTCACAGTAACATGTCTTCTTCCTAGTGTTTTTTTAAAAATATTTTTTTTACCTCTGGTGGTTTCTTTCCCGAACTTCTGATTGGCCGATGGGTGGAGCCCAGATCAATCCTGAAAGCTACGCTGACCTGGAGGAGGTTAGCTGTTCAGAGTAAGTTACCATGGTAACTGACCTCGGTCAGAATGAATCCAGCTTCGTGGTACCAGAAAGTCAGGGTTAACCCTGAAGTTACCTCGCCAGAGGCCAGAAGGCCAGGATTGCCCGCGAGGTAACTTCAGGGTTAACCCTGGCTTTCCTGTACCACGAAACTGGATTCATTCTTACCAAGTTACCATGGTAACTTACTCAAAACGGCAACCTCCGGGTCAGGGTAGCTTTCAGAATTGATCTGAATCCAAGAAAAGGCTCCACCCACCGGCCAATCAGATGTTCTTATAGGCATAGCTGACATCGTCTTCTCATCTACAGTTAAAAGCTATCTCTGAGAGCTATCGCTTAAGTTATGCATACACTGGTAGTGATTCACATCTTATGTAAGTTAACTATATAGTTATAAAGACCAGTAAAGGCTGTTTATTAACGTCGGAGTGTTTATGAAGCGCTTGAGTACTATTTGTTAAACGTTTACGAGCATCAATTAGGTACAAAGATTAGATAAAAATGCAAGCTTACCTACTATTCAGATGGACAGTGCAGCGGTCCCTCGATGGTCTCCGGTCATCGGTCAACAATAACTAGATGACTTTTCAATCATCTTTCCCGGTCAACCATAACTTGATGACTTTTCAATCATCTTTCCCGGTCAACCATAAATTGATGACTTTTCAACAACATGTAATTTCCCGGTCAACTCTAAATCAATGACTTTTCAACATCAGTATCATCGCACGTTCAACCATGAATCAATGTTTAATCAATAATAAGCACAACTATATATCAATGTTGTTTCAATGCAACTGTTATCAACATTATCTTGTGTCGGGTTTCATCGCTTTTGTAATAGTGATTCAACATTGATTTTGCATTGGAAATTCAATGTCAACCATTCTGATGTTTCAGATGGAAAAACAACATTGTTTCAATGCAGGCTTGCTATCTTGGATGCGCGAGCTGGAAGTGCTGAGGGGGCTGCAGCACCCCCTAAAACGAGGCTTTGACATATGCCGAATTTACAAGAAGGCCCAAATCTTTAAGCGTTTCACACGGTTTATAAAGGTTCTCTTAAGTCAACAACTCACAAAAGGTTTCAACTTCCTCTCACTCTGATGTTCTGACAGGAGACATGATGTAAAGGTTGATTTCAGTTGATGTGCAGATGAATGATTTGTGTTTCCTCTCCAGATGAAAGTGTGTGTGAGCTGAGCAGCATGAATCAGTGTGAGGACAGAGAGGAGGGAGGCCCTCCCTCTAAAACCCCTGGACCTGGACCTGGACCTGAAGCTGGACCTGGTCCTGAACCTGGACCTGAGCCCAGCTGTGTGTCCTTCAAGAGTGACCGGTCAATAGGTCGTTCACATTGATTTTAAAGGACAACCACCTCCTGCTGTAAAGAGGTGAGCTGTTAATAACATTAATATGTGACTGATTCATGTTTTAACTGTGGAGAAAGATGTTTTTTGAAACCTGATGTTTATTTTCAGCTTCGTTCTTCTTCACTTAAATTTATCTTCTCACTTTAGAAAGCTGCCCAATAGAACCAGTCTTCAACTCTTCATTTCACTTTATTGAATTAGTTTGGTCCAATATTCTCTGAAGGTTTATTCCTGATGTTTTCCACTATTTTATGGACAGAAGCTTCTGTGTCTGAAGACTAGAAAGTGAATTAACATCTCTGGTGGTCTTCTTCTCTGTCCAACAGGAGACCAGCCTCTACTGGACCTGGACCTGAACCCAGCTGTGTTTCCTTCAAGAGTGACCGGTCAATAGATCGTCTACATTGATTTTAAAGGACAACCACCTCCTGCTGTAAAGAGGTGAGCTGTTAATAACATTAATATGTGACTGATTCATGTTTTAACTGTGGAGAAAGATGTTTTTTGAAACCTGATGTTTATTTTCAGCTTCGTTCTTCTTCACTTAAATTTATATTCTCACTTTAGAAAGCTGCCCAATAGAACCAGTCTTCAACTCTTCATTTCACTTTATTGAATTAGTTTGGTCCAATATTCTCTGAAGGTTTATTCCTGATGTTTTCCACTATTTTATGGACAGAAGCTTCTGTGTCTGAAGACTAGAAAGTGAATTAACATCTCTGGTGGTCTTCTTCTCTGTCCAACAGGAGACCAGCCTCTACTGGACCTAAACCAGAACCTAACTGTGTTTCCTTCAAGAGTGACCGGTCAAAGGGTCGTCTCATCGATTTTAAAGAACAGCAACCTCCTGATATAAAGAGGTGAGCTGTTCCTACTTGTCCCAGTCCGAGGATATTATTATTAATTCTGAGCAACAACATGTTGCAACTCTCTGTTGATGTTAGTCCTCATTAAATCCAGTCTGACCAGTTGTCCTGATGATCTTCATGTTCTCAGAGTGATGATGGAGGACAAAATTCACCGTCCTTGTTCTGTGTAAAAATACTTTATGAAGTTCAGCTGAGGATAATATGAAGCTTCAGACGTCTGAACTACACAAAACAAGTGGAGATCCTCCAAAGAGTTTTTAGTCTGATGTTCCCGACAATAAAGTTTGTTATCTGTCAAAATGAATTCATGATCCACAGCTTCATGTTTTATTGAACTCTGCTGTGTTGATCCTTTTCTTGTTGACAGCTGCTCGTTTCTCCAGCAGCTTCTGTGTCTGAAGACTAGAAGTGAATTAACATCTCTGGTGGTCTTCTTCTCTGTCCAACAGGAGACCAGCCTCTACTGGACCTGGACCTGAGCCCAGCTGTGTTTCCTTCAAGAGTGACCGGTCAAAGGACATTATTATTGAATTTAAACAAGAACATTCCTCAGACAGACAGTAAGTTGTTGTCATGTGTCTCTCTGTTGATGTTTGTCCTCATTAAATCCAGTCTGACCAGTTGTCCTGATGATCTTCATGTTCTCAGAGTGATGATGGAGGTCAGAGCAGGATTAGTATTAAAGGACAGGTTCACATTTCTTCATGTCCGTCCCTAAACAACTCTGACAGGACAGTGTTCCTCCTGTGGACAAACAGCAGTGACTCACCTCCTGCTGAACTCTGACCCTGCTGCTGAGGAGAGGAAGGGCTGTGTGTTATATCTGACGTTACAAGGGCCCGACCCATCCGGACCTCATGGGGCCGGTACCGAAACCCATATGAAGAGTTAAAAACTCAGATAACTGATATATCGGCCGATTAGATATAAAATATATAAAAACAAATAACTTATTTTCTGACCTTTTGAATATAGTTCAAACACGTTGAGACAAAGATATGAACTGAAGGTAGAACATTTTACTGTTTTACAAGATTTATTAAACATACAAAAATAATAAAGTGATACAAATATGTTTAAAGTGACGTGGAGCATTTTGAAAAGACGTTAAGTATTTTTTCTTACTGCAAGTCATGTCTACATGAATATAGCTTATATTTACAGATGATGAATTCATTATTGTCTTTATATTTAGGCCGTTGTGTCGTTAATCTCCCAAAAGCAACACACCAAAAAGTCAATAAATGACTTTCAGGTCACAGATCAGAAAAATTAAATATCAAAATCAAGTTTGTACGAAAAACAAACCAGTAATTTAGTTTTTTGGTGTCAGATTCAAATTTATTGCAGAAATAATATAAACAAAAAGACAGAATGAATCATTTTTTCATTATCCAATGTTGGAATCTCAATTGAATACAAGTTTATTGAGACTCTTCACCAACTTGCACTGGACAGTTAGCATCCAGCTAGTTTGTGTTAGCTGTGTGTTGCTGTCCACAGTATTAAACGGGTCAAGAGCTGGAGGGACTGAACCAGACAAGCTGCTGAACCGACCCAGTAAACTGACTGACTGTTGATTCACAGTGGGATCAGCAGTACGACCAACACTTTGATGTCAGAGGAAACCATCTGATTCAATGATGTCATCAACACTTTAACTCAAAGGACCTTCAGCTTGTGTTTGTCTCTGAGTGGACAGACACAATGTGACTGATTCTTCATGATTCCTCCACAGAGTCCACCAGGAGAGCTCAGAGGTTCCCAGAGGTCCGTCTGTCCAGCAGCATCAGACACACCTGGACTCCATATTTATGGTCTGTACATGAACAACAACTACTTTTACATCCAGTCTGTTCACAATAATCTCCATGCTGCACTTTACAGACCAGTGGTGAATCTGTCCAACATGGATCTGATGTTTGGCTCCATGATGTTAAATGTTGTCATTCACATAATGTTCTGTTTCAGCTGCTGGAGGAGAACATTGTGACTTTTGTGAAGAACGAGCTGAAGAAGGTCCAGAGGGTTCTGAGTTCAGATTACCCAGAATGCTCAGAGAGTCAGAGGGAGGATGAGGAGGTGCTGGACGGTGAGGATGAAGAGCAGAGGAGGAGCAGCAGAGAGGCATTTCTGAAGATCACACTTCACTTCCTGAGGAGAATGAAGCAGGAGGAGCTGGCTGACTGTCTGCAGAGCAGTAAGAGGATTTCTCTAAAGAATTAACATCCTGGATCAATGAGACAATTTGTAAAGTCTCAACAAATAGAGGGAAAACATGGAAAACATGTTTATATGTGCTACTTTAGGGGAACGAAATTGTCTTATTGTCTTAAATAATTTCCCGGTCTTTAATAATTTCCCAATCTGGGATCAATAAAGTAATTCAATAAGTAACTTAATGATCTTTTTTGTTGTGTGTTTATTTAGAAGTCATTCTGGAGTTTGTCAGCATAAACTTAAATCTAACCTTCAGAAGAAGTTCCAGTGTGTGTTTGAGGGGATCGCTAAAGCAGGAAACCCAACCCTTCTGAATCAGATCTACACAGAGCTCTACATCACAGAGGGAGGGACTGCAGAGGTCAATGATGAACATGAGGTCAGACAGATTGAAACAGCATCCAGGAAACCAGACAGACCAGAAACAACAGTCAGACGAGAAGACATCTTTAAAGCCTCACCTGGAAGAGATGAACCAATCAGAACAGTGATGACAAAGGGAGTGGCTGGCATCGGGAAAACAGTCTTAACACAGAAGTTCACTCTGGACTGGGCTGAAGACAAAGACAACCAGGACATACAGTTCACATTTCCATTCACTTTCAGAGAGCTGAATGTGCTGAAAGAGAAAAAGTTCAGCTTGGTGGAACTTGTTCATCACTTCTTCACTGAAACCAAAGAAATCTGCAGGTTTGAAGAGTTCCAGGTTGTGTTCATCTTTGACGGTCTGGATGAGTGTCGACTTCCTCTGGACTTCCACAACACTGAGATCCTGACTGATGTTAGAGAGTCCACCTCAGTGGATGTGCTGCTGACAAACCTCATCAGGGGAAACCTGCTTCCCTCTGCTCGCCTCTGGATAACCACACGACCTGCAGCAGCCAATCAGATCCCTCCTGGGTGTGTTGACATGGTGACAGAGGTCAGAGGGTTCACTGACCCACAGAAGGAGGAGTACTTCAGGAAGAGATTCAGAGATGAGGAGCAGGCCAGCAGAATCATCTCCCACATCAAGACATCACGAAGCCTCCACATCATGTGCCACATCCCAGTCTTCTGCTGGATCACTGCTACAGTTCTGGAGGATGTGTTGAAGACCAGAGAGGGAGGAGAGCTGCCCAAGACCCTGACTGAGATGTACATCCACTTCCTGGTGGTTCAGACCAAAGTGAAGAAGGTCAAGTATGATGGAGGAGCTGAGACAGATTCACACTGGACTCCAGAGAGCAGGAAGATGATTGAGTCTCTGGGAAAACTGGCTTTTGAGCAGCTGCAGAAAGGAAACCTGATCTTCTATGAATCAGACCTGACAGAGTGTGGCATCGATATCAGAGCAGCCTCAGTGTACTCAGGAGTGTTCACACAGATCTTTAAAGAGGAGAGAGGACTGTACCAGGACAAGGTGTTCTGCTTCGTCCATCTGAGTGTTCAGGAGTTTCTGGCTGCTCTTCATGTCCATCTGACATTCATCAACTCTGGAGTCAATCTGCTGGCAGAGGAACAAACAACAGACCGTCAATCTGCAGAGACACGTCTCTACCAGAGTGCTGTGGACAAGGCCTTACAGAGTCCAAATGGACACCTGGACTTGTTCCTCCGCTTCCTCCTGGGTCTTTCACTGCAGACCAATCAGTCTCTCCTACGAGGTCTGCAGACACAGACAGGAAGTAGCTCTCAGACCAATCAGGAAACAGTCGAGTACATCAAGAAGAAGTTCGAAGAGACTCTGTCTCCAGAGAGAAGCATCAATCTGTTCCACTGTCTGAATGAACTGAACGATCGTTCTCTAGTGGAGGAGATCCAACAGTACCTGAGTTCAGGAAGTCTCTCCACAGATAAACTGTCTCCTGCTCAGTGGTCAGCTCTGGTCTTCATCTTACTGTCATCAGAAAAAGATCTGGACGTGTTTGACCTGAAGAAATACTCTGCTTCAGAGGAGGCTCTTCTGAGGCTGCTGCCAGTGGTCAAAGCCTCCAACAAAGCTCTGTAAGTGTGGAGAAGTTTCTTCAGAATGCAGTAAATGTGCTGTTATTGACCCAAATAGAATTATTATTTTCTTGTTCTGCTCATTATTCTTTATCCAGACTGAGTGGCTGTAACCTCTCAGAGAGAAGCTGTGAAGCTCTGTCCTCAGTTCTCAGCTCCCAGTCCTCTAGTCTGAGAGAGCTGGACCTGAGTAACAACAGCTTGCAGGATTCAGGAGTGAAACATCTGTCTGTTGGACTGGAGAGTCCACAATGTGGACTTGAAACTCTGAGGTCAGACAGTTCATATTTTGTCTCAAATTATTTTTGTTATTTCTTCATTGTTTGAATTCAATTCTCTATCTCTCTCATGTCAGAACTCTTGTGTTTTGAAACCATGCTGCTTATAATTGTTTAATGTCTGTTTAATCCAGATTTAGTTCAGTTGATTTTTCATATCGCCGACAATTTAGAGTAAAACAGAACACAAGTTCACATGTGCTGTAATGATATTATAAATATTGTATCACCTAATGTCTTCTTTTACTGTTCACACTCCAGGCTGAGTGTCTGTGACCTCTCAGAAAGAAGCTGTGAAGCTCTGTCCTCAGTTCTCAGCTCCCAGTCCTGTTTTGTGTGTCTGCAGGCTGTCAGGCTGTCTGATCACAGAGGAGGGCTGTACTTCTCTGGCCTCAGCTCTGGACTCCAACCCCTCCCATCTGAGAGAGCTGGACCTGAGCTACAATCATCCAGGAGACTCAGGAGTGAAGCAGCTGTCTGCTCGACTGAAGGATCCAGGCTGGAGACTGGACACTCTCAGGTATGAAGAGTCCTGCTGCCGCCACAGACCGTCAGTGAGACTCTGTATCTCGATTGTAGATGGTTCAGTGTCAGAAGATCTGCTTCATTTACTCCACCTCCAGTTGTTCAGTTCAGTTCAGAAGAAAGGCAGCATGGCACTAAGCCAAGAGTTACGAGTGAAGAGAGGAAGTAATAATAACAATAGACCCTCTGTGTCAGATGTCTGATCAGAAAATACTGAACCTCAAATTCAAAAGATTTCTGTGACACATAAATATCTTTAATCACTGAAAGTCATAAAAACTCTTTTCCTGAACTGGAGAATCAGTGTTTTGCCAAAGTGCT
>CM077807.1:10955096-11135413 GCA_039737535.1 Lagodon rhomboides
TCATTCATCCAGGTCATAGTTATCTCAAGGAAATTGAATTGAAAGCAACTGGATTTGGTTTTTGTCAAAAAGAAGGCAATAGAGTGTTTACAACAACTACAAAAAGAAGGGATTATTGACAGATTACAGTATCACCGTCTTTATCCCCAGGACTCGATCCCCTGCCTATATGGTCTCCCTAAGATCCATAAAGAAGGGGCCCCACTCAGACCCATAGTCAGCAGCATAAACTCTGTCACATACAACATTGCCAAATATGTAGCCACTATCTTGGCACCTTTGGTGGGCCATAACCCACACCACATCCAAAACTCCATAGACTTTGTGAACAAAGTCCGTGATTTAAAAATGGATCCAGATGAAACCATGGTATCCTATGACGTGACTTCCTTGTTCACTTGCATACCAACAATGGAGGCTTTGGCAACAGTAAGAGAGCGGCTTACACAGGACAACTCACTCCAGAACAGAACCAAACTCAAACCAGAACACATTTGCCAACTCCTGGATTTATGTCTAAACACCACATATTTCCAGTTTAATGGCAAATTTTACAGACAGAAACATGGCTGTGCCATGGGCTCACCGGTATCTCCCATTGTGGCAAATTTATACATGGAAACGGTAGAAAGCAAGGCCCTGAATTCCTTTGAGGGAACAACACCGAGCCACTGGTTCAGATATGTGGATGACACATGGGTCAAAATCAAAACCCAGGAGGTGCAGGCCTTTACTGAACACATTAACTCTGTGGACAGAAACATCAAGTTCACCAGAGAGGATGTTAAGGATAAGAGTCTGCCTTTCTTAGATTGTGATGTCCATATGGAAAAGGACAGGAGCCTCCACATTGGGGTATACAGGAAACCCACGCACACAGACCAATACCTACTTTTTGACTCACACCACCCACTGGAACACAAACTGGGCGTTATCAGAACCCTGCAACACAGAGCTGATAACGTACCCACCAGCTCGCAGGCACAAGGGGAAGAACACCAACACCTGAGGGGTGCCCTCAAAACTTGTGGTTATCCCAACTGGACCTTTGTGAAAACTGCAGCAGGTTCCAGAAAGAACACCAAAGTGGTGGAGGAACAAAAGCAGGACAAACGAAACAACATTGTCATCCCGTATGTGTCTGGGGTATCAGAGAAACTCAGGAGGATTTTTAGCAAACATTGCATCCCTGTGTATTTCAAACCCAGTAACACACTCAGACAGAGACTGGTACATCCTAAAGACCGAACACCACACACCCACAAAAGCAATTTGGTGTACGCAGTGCAATGTAATGAGGAATGCAAAGATCTTTACATTGGTGAGACAAAACAACCACTACACAAACGCATGGCCCAACACAGGAGAGCCAACTCCTCAGGCCTAGACTCTGCTGTCTATTTGCACCTCAAGGAAAAAGCTCACTCCTTTGAGGACAATAATGTTCACATCTTGGACAGAGAGGATAGATGGTTTGAAAGAGGAGTAAAAGAAGCCATCTATGCAAAAATTGAAAAACCATCTCTAAACAGAGGAGGGGGTCTGCGACACCACCTATCTCCAATTTACAATGCTGCCCTTTCATGTCTTCCCAGGAGATTCAACAACTTAGCCTCTAAGAATAACGGCTGTGCACAAAGGGCCTCATGTGACTCCAACGACTGTCGTTACAACACAATAGAACACTAACGAAGTCGAAACCAACTTTCCACCATCCCCAACGACCATACTAACGACTGTCG
Organism: Lagodon rhomboides; assembly: GCA_039737535.1. Lineage (NCBI taxonomy): Eukaryota > Metazoa > Chordata > Actinopteri > Spariformes > Sparidae > Lagodon > Lagodon rhomboides. Next base: position 10,956,839 of record CM077807.1, read on the forward strand.
TTTGGCAATAATGGAGCACATACAACCCATAGGCATCAGTGGCCTTGTGACCGCCTCCTGAGAGGTTAAATAGCTGGACCTCCACACCGGCTAGTCTCAGCCTAGTCAAGGGAGCAGGAACTGATGAAGCCTCTTGGATGAGAGGTGAAACGTCTTCAAGACAAAAACCAAATCCAGTTGCATTCGATTCAATTTCCTTGAGATTAGTATCACATACTGATTTCGAGCCCCAACTTTGTCCATGTGAACTGTTTTTGTTGTTGCTTTAGGTGTTCAGTGCTGGAATTGGATAAATAAAAGATAAAAATGGTTATAGCTTTTAGCTGAGCTTCTTCCTGTTAAGTGGGTATGCTGCATGAATACGTTGCTACATGAGTAGCATGCCCTTTTCTGGCGTGTTGTGTAATAAGACACCCTACAGGTGTACGGGGGCGCTAATGATTGTAAATAGGAATAAATGTGTCAATCAGTGTTTTCCTTCAGCACATGCAACAATAAACTGCGATAACCTCCATTTCTTTTCTTTAATAAAAATTTCAGGCGCGCCAGTGCAACCAATGAAAATCTTTGGTCGCAGCTGACTGATTTTTGGCGCGTGGTGCCCTTGACTCTCTGAAAACAGTTTATTGATGATCAAAATAGTTAGTGATTGATTTAAAAGTCAACGGCAAATTAATGAATTGACCAATTGCTGCAGATTAATTTGACTTTTTTAAGCTCTTGTGAACCACGATGGGCAGTTGTAGGTTTATTTACTGAAGGCGTTACTGTTGAGCTAAATTTCCTTTTCAGAGCTTTATCAGATGGACAAGAAGAACTTCATTTAAGAACCTCTGTTATCTCTCCTGGAATGAAATGTTCAAAATCATTACTCTACTCTACCTTGCAGTGCAGGCGCATCCAGCGGCTGTAGAGAGCGTGTTTGCAGAGCCTCGAGGGGCGACCCAGGTCGTCTTTCCCCGTGGTGGCGTTGATCACCTCCAGGGCTTGGTCACCCACCGTCCAGTTCACACTGAAGTTGGGGGCTTTTCCGGGCTGACGAGCCTCTGCGTTGCTTATTCCTGTAGAACATGAAAACATGTAGGTGAAAATATAATATCAAACAGAGTGTTAAAAAAAGCTGAACCCTTGAATGAGATTCTGCTTCACTTTTATACTGTTGTACAAGAGATTGCATTGAAGGACACTGGGACAACAATATGAGTCCCAACCTCTTAAAATGCTTTTCTCCAGGTTTAGTAATGATGGTGAAAAATGGTCAAATCCAGTTTGGTGATTCATATAACGCAATGAACCGAGGAAAAACAAAAAACATGTGAATTTTGCTAACAGGACACCGCGATCTCTACAACCTTCACAGTGAGAACCCTGCTTGTCATACTCATGGAGGCCCTACACAAAACCTGGCGTACTTGAAAATGTCACATCTGTGCTGTCAGAGTCGGAAAAAAAAACAGCGACAGATGAGTGGAAGTCAGTCACTTGTAAAAGAGCAGTGTGTTTCTCACCGCTGAGCAGCGGTCTGTTCAGGCTGAAGGATGGCGGCAGGTCCTCGATCTCAGTAATCCTCTGGTACATGGCTCTGGAGAGGTGGTCAGCGTGGTACAGGCTGCCCAGGATGATGCTGGAGAAGTAGATGGGCTCAGTGAAGTAGCTCATCAGACAGCCCTGGAACCCGACCACGTTCCACCTGAAGAAGGACGGAACAGATCTGCTTCAATCAGGCAAGAAGAGATCTTATTTGTCAACAAGTGTAGGACTTCAGGTCCTCTGGACCTCTTTTTTGTAAAGCAGAGACGAAGAGACAAACACTCTAGTTTCCTACTAATTCTCCTGAAAATACAAATGCGCTCCGGCTCAGAGGAGTCCCGAGCTGTTAGTGGCCTCCTGGAGTTTCATCAAGAAGTCTAATCAAAACTCCAATCGCCTAATGACACCTGAGAGCTGCAGCTGACAGACAGAAATGGAGTGATTGCAGCGTGACACTGAGATAATTCACCCTCTTTACACATGCACATAATCATCAGGACTCCTGCTGGTCGGCTTAGAAACACCCTTCAGCACGACGAGAGGGTCTGCAGGGCTCAGTTTAATATTTTGACAACTAGAGTGTGTGCTACGGCTAGATTATAGCTATGCTGATTCATTTACTCAGACTCTATCCGATATACTCATCGTATGTTTCTCCTTTACTAATATATTTTAAAGGTGCATGGGGTGAATGTATGGAAAACATACTCTTAGGTCATAAAGAGTGGCTGCAAAAGCAATGAGTGGTCCAGTGACTGAACTGACATTAACAGTGTGTGTGACGAGGCAGTGAAACAAACCTGGCGATCTTGTCACTGCAGGACATGGTGAGCAGCCTCTCCCCCTGAAGAACCCCGTCCCATGTCTGGATGGTGTTACTGGAGCGGACCGGGATGGTTCCCTCACCGGACTCGATCTTAGTGCGGAGCTGCCCGCGGGCCTTTCTGTTCGGGTGTCTGTCGCCCTGATCTGAGACAGGAAGGAACACAAGCACAGACACTCTAAGGATCTTACAGTCAAATGTGCATTTTTAATGCAAAAAAACCCCTCTTTCTAATCACAGTCAAATCTTCATCAGGTCATACTGAACGTGAACAGTATGTCTTCAAGTCTTTACCCTCCATTCCAGCCTCATGAGGAGAGAAGATGCGGGCGTCTCCACAGGGCGAGGTGCTGATGTACAGGTGGAACTGGACGTTTTCCTTCAGTCTGAAGCCTTGTCTGTTGTCACATCTGGCGAAGATGGATCTGTGGTGGTCCTCCTCGTGGTTACTGGGGACACAAATGTGAGCCAAGTGACATTATAACTAACAGAATCGGAATTCACCCGGGATTCAACACATTTCTATTCTCCAGGTGTTTAACTTGATATGTGTGATGTTTAAGGACCTGTAGCTAACCTTGTAAACTACAGGAAAGACACAGGGGGCATGTTAAAGGGAGATCATAAGACAAACTTGCACAGCCACTGGCTCTGTGCCTCACTATGACTCACCTGAGGAAATGCTCCAGCTGGCAATACAGGTACCTGATGAGTGACCGCCGAGCCACAATCTCAGCGTGGCAGTCGTTGAGGGCCAGGCCTCTGTCACTCATGTATTCCCCATTGATGCACTTTGTCCCTGTGGACACACAGATGACCTCAGCCTCCTTCACATCAGTACCTGAACAAGAAGGGACACAATTTACATCGATCAGCCACAGCATTAAAATGACGTGAATAAAGTTAACAACATTGAGGACAATGCGCCCTACCACACCGCAAAAAACTGCTGAGGAATGGCCTGAACACAACAAAGAGCTCAAGGCGTCAATCTGGCCTCTAATTTCTCAACATCCCAATCTGATTGAGTATCCGTGGAAGGTTCTAGAACAGGTCTATTATTATCAGTTATTTTCTTTCTAGCCTGAATCTTTAATTCATGGAGGTTTTATGTCTCTAAAACCTTGTCAGAGTCTTAAAAACATATTTTTATTGTCTTTATTCAATATAAAGTCTATGTAAAAGCAGGAATGGCATGCAAAGTCTGCAGGAAAATCATTTATCAATGTGCATGTGCAAAGAACCAAAAAGCTAAAAAAAAACCTATTAATTACATTTTGATTAAAGGTGAGGTGTGTAAGAATTTCAGTTGAAAACAAATTAACTTCAAATATCAACAGAATGTGAACAAACGTTCTGACATTATGACATCTTTGTCTTTTGTCAATGACAATAAATATATATATATATAAATAAATATATATATATATATATATAAATAAATATATATATATATATATATATATAAATATATATATATATATATAATATATATATATATATATATATATATATATATATATATCTCAATTTGGTACACAGTGTTTCTTTGAAAATATGTAGAAAAAGATGTATTTTTTGAGCATGAGTCTGTTTTAAGTGAGAGAATATTTCACTTTAAACACTGAAGTGGAGACTGACAGAATGTGTTTATAGTCTCTTTACAGATGTGTTACAAAAGCTGGGGTCAGAGTCATGGTTAGCTTTTATATTTCACATAAAAACCGATGAAGAATAAAAGCTTGGAGCTGAATCAGGTCCCTGCAGGAACATGAAAAACATCTTTAATCACTTGACTCTATGTAAATTCTGATCTGCAGTGTCCCAGCATCCACTCCCCCGATACTGCTGCAGCGTCAAACACCAACACACTAAGAGCTTCTAAAATCCTCTTGGAAGATAGTTGAAAGTCGACTGAAAGAAATAAATTACCTGTTGTCATGACGACGCCTGCCAATACTTTCCGCCGAGCGTGCGGAGACGTGAAGTTGTCCGTCAGTTCACTGAACTTGTCGACGACCAGACGAGAGACGGCATCTGCCAGGACCTGACGGGAAAAGAAAAGGAAGAAATATGAAAAAGGAATAATAACGATGAAGCTTAATGGTGGAATGATATAAAATAAACTCTTTGAACAAAATATGGGCCACTCCAACTCTCTCATTTGATCTGATGTGTAAGATTTCTTAAACAGCACAAGGCAACAAAGCCAAAGTGATGAAAAGAAGTGAAAGCTCTTCTTATCTGCACTCAAACTGTTACTGAATATTTCAATTAGGAATGATGCACTGGTGTAAATGACAGGCAGGGATCTTAGCAGCTTAAAACAGTCAAATCCTTTGCTTCACTGACTGCTCTGTGAGTGAAGAGTGCCTTGGAAAGGCTGGTATAATGAACAGCAGTGTTTGAATAGCACTCGGAGGGTGATGGTAATTAAGATAGCAGCTTTGTTATCGCTGTGCAGGGATTACAGACAGGGATTAGTTTATGTGTAAATAGATTTCCAGTGTATTGAACTTGTCTCTCCTGAAGTCATCTCCATCTTCAATCAGACTTTATCGGGCTGGTCATGAGTGGTGACATTTGTAGGTGAGTCTTCAGTTAGATGAGATCTAAACAACGAAGTGTTGACGGTGTTCAACAAAACGAGCCGCTGCCCCTCTTACTACGGCTTTCATTAAAAAACTAATCTCAACATGTGACAATTCTCTTGTAATGTTGATGTTGGAATGGCTCACTTTTGCTCTGCTGTTATCACATGCTATAATTGTATAGGTCCAGCAGCCTGGTCTGTGGCCTTAACCCTTTATCAGGCAAGGAACCATAAATGGTAACTTCCACGGACATCTAAAATTGCATTGCTATGCAGCATAAATGACTGGACTGGACTTTGATACATATTATATTTGTCATTTATGTTATATATATTTTTATATATAAAATGCAATACATATCTTTTATTTTAGTTATATTGTTATATATGTATATATATATATGTTATTCATATTTCACAAAACATGTTTTAAAAAATGTTCCTTTAATCGTTTATATGTGTTTATACTTTTCATATAGGCTATGGACCTTTTAGAAAATGTTTTTATTTCAATGAGTGCCTGATAAAGGGTTAAAGGGTTCAAACTATTATCCCTTTTCAACCTAAGCAAACCAAGTGCTGGTTCTAGGCTGGTGCTAGTACTGGTCCAGAGTTGGTTCAACTTGCGAACCACTGTTCCACTGTACAGTCACATTATACGTCCAATGTCCAATGTTCCAATGTCCAATTTTCCAGCATTGCTGGGAACAACTATGATCGACTACATCGTGGTGCTCCTGGCTTTGTATGCCTATATTGGCATCCCATCTATTGGTTTATTTTGTTACAGATGCTTTTGTGATAACATACTTACTTTTTCAGAATATATCCAATATTTTCATTTTGTTTTATGATGTAAAAATGTTTATCCTCAAGTTCATGATAACTGAACCACCTGAGAGAGAACTACATGACGCTTTAGTAAGTAACTTTAGTAATATTAGATAAAAGTTGCATTAAGCTTGCCTCCAAAAGGTGAGAGCAAGCAAAGATTATCAGACGATGTCACAGCAAGAGTTCTACAATATATCCTGACAAAGAGTGTTACAGTAGGTGCAGACTGGTATCAGTCTAAGTGAGCTAACGTTAGCACTACAAAAGCAGCGGTCTATAGTTAGAATGTCAACATTAACTTCAGCTGTCTATAAAAGGAGCACATTTTTAAATTTTTTGCCATTTACCTTGCTTGGCCTCTGGATTTGCGAGATCGTGTGATAATGTTATCTTGTATTCCTTTCTTCCCTTATGGCTAAATAAGAAATAAGAATCTTTTGATGAACTACTGACAGTTACGTGCATTGTAAAGGTGTGATAACCAGTGATGGAAGCGACTGTTGGTTTGAAAACATCCATTGCAGCTAGCTGCTAGGTTAACATAGCTACTATAGCATCAGTTGTATCAGAACTGGAGAGTTAATTTATTGAAAGAAGAGTAAAGAAGCAGACTGAACACACCGTGGAAAACATGTTTTGAACATACATTCATGGCGGTGGCTGCCATGCAAGGTGCCGACCAGCACATCAGAAGCAGTTTGGGGTTCAGTATCTTGCCCAAGGACACTTTGACATGCAGACTGGGGGAATCAAACCAGTGACCTTCTGATAACTAGACACTGTTCTACCCCTGAGCCACAGTGGCCAACGAGCTCCGCTGGTAATAGTGCTCTCCTACTGCTGATCTGATGCCTGAAGTCAGCTGGTTAGCTGATAGGAAAATTATTTGTCCAATCACATGCCAACTATTTTATGAAAGTGCCTGCCCTTTTCCAAACGGCAGTGCCAGATGGTTCTGTGTCACAAACTATCAGGCGTTCAGGTTAAGCTAACGTTAGTACTACTCCCATCAACAAAAGCACCAACTATGGCTACAGGAGCCAGTTATGATGTTAACAATAACTTCAACTGTTGATCCAAGCAGCAAATTTTGTATTTTTGTACCCAACAACCTCTTTTCATGCTAGCACATGATACCAAATGGGACACCTGCCTGAGGGAACATAGCAAGCACTTCTGACTTTTCTGACTCTTCAAGACCTGCTGGAACTGACAGAAAGACTTTTGGAAAGACTGCATGGACAGAGGATGATAGAGGATATCATGAGAAAACCATTTCAAATAGGACGCTGCAATAAAAAGCAATACAGCTCCAAAAGAGGTACTGGAAACTTATAAATCAAGTGATCTTGTTGTACCTGAATCCACATACATTTAGTAACGTACAACTTCTGCAACACTGGAGATGGAAACATACTTTAAGTCTAATCGCTACCTCTCTGGCTCCTGTGGTTCAGTTATGTGACCACAGAGACATCCACATGAACATCCCTGTTCTCCTTCTCACAGAAAAACAGATGGAACAAGAACATTTTGTAATCATTCACCTCTCTCATATGCTTACCTGTGGCAAGTGAAGCTGCAGTCCTTCTCTGGGTATAGGCTGTCTTGATGGAGCCTGATCCAGCTGCATGTTAAACAGAGCAGACAGAGCAGCCTGGGCAGCCCGGGCCTTGGCCAACTTCTTGTTCCGCCCAGAACCCTGGAAGCTCTGAGCATCTACCGTCACTGACATGACAAAGTTCTTGGCATGACTCTCCCCACTCTCCGACACGAAGTCATACTTGAGGCCCGGCCGTAACTCGTTGAGGATCATGACAGGATTCTTGCTGCTTGTAGGGGAGATGAAAGTGGAGGGGGCAGGAGGTAAGGGGGCCTGGACCAGGTTTGGGACAGGTGAGGGTAGCAATGGGTACTCTATTCCCAATGAACTGAAGGAACCATTACTGTTGGATCCGAGGTAAAAGGCGTCATCTACAGGAGTGGCTGTCTCAAAAGCATTAAAAAGCATGTCTGGAAAGTCCGCCTGGTCTGAGGTGAAGTCCGTATGAACAGACAATGTCCGGCCCATGGCCATGTGGGCTTCAGATGCATTGGGGAACTGGACGAAGGAGCGCAGGGCCTTCTCTGCTGCGTTCAGTTTAGCTTTCTTCTTGGTCGGACCTGAACCCTCGAAGAGCTGCCCGTTGACCTCCACAGTCATCACAAAGACGGGCGCATGGACCGGCCCCGTCTGAGAGAGCAGTTTGTACTGCAACCCTGGCTTGATCTCATTCAGCTGCATCAGGGCATTCTTGGGCAGAATGGGCCCAGGAACTTTCTTACGCTTCTTGGGCCTGTACTTGGAATGTGTATGCCCATTATTGCCCTCCTCTAAGGGACGTTTCCTCCCACCCCCAGCACTCCCATTGGGGAGTTGAGCAGCTTCAGCTGCGACCCCCTCTTTGGAGAAGAGGTTGTCCAAGTTCCGATTTTCCTTAACATCTGTGCTGCATGAACCTGCGGTGCCCAGAAAGAGTAACTTACAATGCCTTCGTTGCAGGATCTTGTAAATGTAAAATTTAGAGATTCCTTTACCTCTCTTTGCAACTGATCAAGTGATGTGTGTTCCTTGATCATACTTATGTGGTAACATAGGTCATAAGTGTATTCTAAACACATTCATTTATAACAACAAAAATGTTAAACATAGTCAGGATGAAAATTTTGATGCAGTAAATACTGTTAACATTTAATACATTTATTACTGAACTAACCAAAGTGAAGCATGACATTAACATAAAAAGTAAAACACTAACTAACACTAATTTCAGATTTGTTTCAGAACTCTATCTTAAATTTTACAAATTAAAGGACAAATTGTAAATACATCATGTAATTCTTTTTTTTTATGTCTCTGGATGATGGTCTGTGTTTTGGGAACACATATCACCAGGCCCTGTTAACAAAGCAGATGGAACTTAATGTAAATTTCCATTTATAACATCCTCCAGCAAAAGCTCGATAGGTTACTCCTTTCGGTGCTCAGGACAGAAAACAATCCTATAAAATGCAGGTTGAGAGGGGTTGTGGGGAAAGATGGGGTGCAAACAAGGATGTCAACTTTTCCCAAAATTATTCTGAGCCTGAAGGAAAACACCAGAGAAATGATATCAGTTCTTAGCATTGGTCTCATTAAATATGGCCACTTCAGACAGAAAACCAGCAGCTACTGTATATTACCACAAATATGGGTATGAACACAAAATAGCACCTCATATTAATATGTGCCGCAGTGGACTGTTTTTAACATGTAGAACCTTCAACATGTAATCTTACACAAATATGTGCCAGCTGTAGGGATGGTTCTGATTACCGGTTCCACTTTGAATCTGGTTCCAAGTTGGTAAAATGCCATTATTATCTAAGCGCTGTGGTCAACGAATCCCTTCTAGAATCTTTCATTCACAATAAATCATATTCACACCATTTGTCCTCTGATGTCATAGTCAGGGTGGGAAGCTCCAATGCTGGGATAACATTATGCTGCTGTGTGCCAGGATGCAATCTGAAAAATTGGTATAATTTCACCACTTCCAAATTGATCAACAAACTGAAAACATGATGGAAAGTAATGATCTGGAGGGACATTGGGACATATTAGCATTCAAACACTTCCAAGCTAACATTACTGTTAAAGCACATCCAGCGTGTTTCCTGTACAATAATTTAGCTACCCTGGCTGAGTTTCATGTTAGAGGAAGATGGCCGCCGTGTGAGAAACAAATGCTGCTTTCCCTTGCAGCAAGAGGAAATAGGTCAGGACAGGGTTAATGATTGTGGGTGAGGTGACATAATATGTGGTAATAGCTCTACACCCTTCAAATCTCTGTGGTTTGATATTTGATATTTGATAGGTATATTCAGTGAATTCAAATAAGAATAATAAGATTTCAGACCAAACAAATGAGCTCAAAAGATTCGATAAGGGCTTCGGAAGTGGATTCTCTTTAGATAAGACGTAGTAGAACCCTATCCCACTGTCTGTATAAGCCAAGTTTAGCTCTATGCATTCAGAAATGAATCGTGAATCATTTTCTCCACAACAGAAGTGTACAGTGCCTGGAAAGAGGTGAGTGTGGCGCTCAGTCACAGCGAGTTGACAACTGTAGGCAGAGTAAATAACAAGCATGCAAAAAGGGGATGGAAATCAAACATGGAAAACACAATAGCAGATAATGCCCTGAGCAGCAGGAGAGGGGCAGTGATTATAGGTCTGTGGGGGAAGAGGGAACATATTGTTATTGTCACTCCAGTGAAACAGCCAGCGCTGCAGCTCAGCAAGCAAAAACAGAAACTCTCCTCGTTAGATTGGGGGAGACGTGAATACATTGGGCTTGTCAAACTGCAAGGTCAGCTGTCCAGTGGTCTAAATGTTACCTGGCAACTTATATTTGATTCCTTTGACTTGCTGTTCATATTTTAACAAAAAGCCCTTGAACAACCTTGACCACTTCAATCATCAGCCTGCGACCAACACTGTCAGGCGTAATCCACATGCTGTCCCTGCTGGTTTCTCTTTGGCTTACCCAGAACAGGGACAGGATTACTGCTGTCTGAACACAAATAAAAAGTGTTTAAAGAGGCCACATCAGTTAGCGTTGGGGCGAAGCATCAGCAGGCCGGATCACGATACAAAATTGGCTATCTGGTTCACGTCTTCAAGCACACTGACTCCCTTCAGTCGACCCTGACGAACAGCCTGATTTGCCGTCTCAGCCTGATGCTTGATCGTATCATGGTGTCAGACAAAAGAAAAGCTTTGTGTTAACATAATTTGCTTTGCCTTTCATATTAACTTCACTTAGAGATTGATAAATCAATCTTTTCCATAAAATCCTATTGAGGCTTATCATTGTAAAGATGGTTTAAGGGCTGAAACAGGCCAACGTTCCAAATCTAGGGGGGCTTCATGGAGCTTTTTTGTTGGGAGCAAGAGGACAAGCTCAAATTCTGCCATTAAATGGACTGAAATCTCACAGTAGATACACCCTGACCCTGGGCTTAAGCTCTGATCCTGCCTCCTGAGCTGGCAAAAACTAATTGAATAGTACATTTCAAGGACAGTCTGAGAGGTGCACCAGCCATCACAACCCAGAGATAACCAGAAATCCAGCATCATTCTCAGGGATTGAAAATGTTAATAAAAAATATTTATATCTGGAACTGAAAGAGACTGAGGCAAGTTTTTATAAAAAGAAACAGATGTGGATATCTTGTTTAGACTTGAAATGGAAAGTTGACTCACTCATGCTTTCTACTTCGTCACCGTCGATGGTGAGCTGCCTCTGTTGGTTTCGAAGTAGCCAAGCTCCCACTCGACCTGGAGGAAACACACAAAGTCGACAAAGCAAATGGTTATTATTATTATAATCTGCTGCTGGTCGAGTTAAGTGCGACTTACTGTCTGTGATCTGCTTTACTGACACTTTGTTTCATTTTGTTTGGTTTGTATGCTGTTTTTTTTTTTTTTTTTGCATTTCCTAATCCATTTACTGGATGGATTACCATTCATGGGGCCCAGATAATGAATCATTATGACCTGTAATGCTTATTAGCTCAATTTTCCGTATAATGTATATCTAAAACTTGAAAACTGGAGGTCCTATTTGTGAAAAAAGTTGATTTTTGAGTCTCATTCCCAACACAGCAAATAATGATTGGGACTGTAGGTCAGGTTGGTTGCAATCTTAAAGCATCAGTTTTTTTTTTAAGTTGAATACTAGTTCACTGAAGAACTGAAGTTCATCTTGTTTTGACTGCGTAATCGAAATGTAAAATAGTAGTATAGCTTTGCTTATTCTGATGAACAAATGAGATGCAGAGGTCAACATTTTTGATTTCCTTTAGTGTTTGTTGCTTATTAGCAAACATCAGCATGCTAACGTATTTAACCAAAATGGTGAGCACTAGCATACTGACATTAGCATTTAACTCAAAGCTCAACTGTATCTATGTTCAGCTTCACAGAGTGGCTAGCATGGCGTAGTGTCTTGTTACAGGAAATGCATTGTAGAGTTTCCTTTTAATGTTTCTGTCTTGTTCCTTATCACCATTTCATACTTTAAACTGATCTTTTAAAAGATGTTTGTCATTGTTAAGCTCCTCATACCTTCGTTTGGAATAGCGATAAAATAATGAAAAATATCTACAGTATGAACAGAAATGCACTAAAAGATATTTGTTCATTGCTCACCACAAACAGTAAGCGGCAGCAGGTGAGACAGAGATCCTAATGAAAACATTAACATTCAACAGACAGCACCCATAAAGCCTGAGCAGCCTCTTGAGACTGACACATTTGACTAACCTTCATATTCAAACAGCTCTATATTCATCTCATATTACATGCTGAACCTTTCAAAACGAAAGTTTTTCAAGCATTTCCACTTTATTTGATTTCACATAGTTTGGGAAATGAGAGATGAAAACACGAAGCTGAAGGTAGAAAAGGTTCCAAGTATCGTATGAAAGTGTGACAGGACGTGTGTTTTCAAAGCTGTATGAGCTGTGCAGTTAAATACAATGTAAGTGAGGCCTTATGGACACAGTGTCTTCTGCTGGCAGAGACAAAAGTGGCGTCACGTGAAGCTAATTAAACATAATGACCTGTTGTACGTAGACTGTCTATCAGCCATCTTAGTGACTGATATCATACACCTGATCACAGTTCAACTGAAGTTTAGTGAGATCTCTAAACAGATGATGAATGAATCATCTCAAAATATTAGGAAATGTGTGAATTATTCATAGCAAACCTACATCAAGATCACCACACCCAACCAGAGATCCCACATAGCTAACGGTTAGTTTATCTGTCACTGTACAGCACAAGGTTGTACAACAGAATGTAAGGTGTAGTCCATTTATGTTACACAAGAGTAAATGTTTTTATTTTGTAAAATATATTGTATTCTACAAACACTGCATACTGCATGTTTGCGCTTACTTGGTTTTATTCTCTCTTTTGTGCATTCCTGCACAGTGCCAATCATTCACACACTTAGAAGATCCAATATCTCAAGATCAAGCGGATATGAAATAAACACAAAGAGGATATTTAATTTTTTTCGTAAAGAGGACAAAGAAAGTTCCTTGCCAAAGTTAAAAAACCTGAGCTGATGTGTCTCGTTAATTTTTCAGCAAAGTGACATGACACAGTCTTTTGAACTAAACCTGACAGAAGTTTAATGTCTTGAAAGTTGAGAATGTGCACTTTACTTAAAAGCAATAACCAGCAGAAACCGGATTTAATGAAAAGGCTTCCTTGCTTGATATTTGGCTTTATTAAATCCATTTAAATGGCACAAAAAAGAACAATCACGTTCATTATTCCATTATAGTCAACGGAGTGGATTTCTTCCCTCAACACCTCCTCTGCTCAAATGTCACACCTCGTCACCCGGCTTTGTCCCCCCTTCAGCCAGCCCCCTCCACCTCCACCCTGCCCTAAGCTACTCCTGTCAGACAGATGTACTCGTCTCTCGGGCTGATAAGAGACACCGAGCTGCCATTATTTCCTGCAGTATAATCAGGAAACTGTCACTCAGCGAGCCATCCCTGGACATGAATAAACAAACTGAGGCCGCAAGAAATGACTTGATAATTATCGGTGATTTAAAGAGATGGTGGTGGGCAGGTTTCATTCCTCCGATCAGCTCTGGTGCTCTTGGATTTTGTGGTTTTAACTGGCTAAAAAGAGTCAAGTTTAAACCAACCCCGACTTCTCATATTGGGTAAATGTGACAGGCTATATCACTGATGTCACCACTTCCTCTGAACAGACACTCTTATTCCTGCTGTGTGTTTAGCTCTGTTAGCTGTTAGCTCCGTTAGCCAAACACACTGCAGCTCTCTGCTGCTCACCAGTTGCTAACAGCTATCAGCTAATGGCTAACAAGCGCTCCACCTGCTGACCTCAATACAGATTTATTGTTTACAATGTAGCTTCAGGGAGAAATCAGGCCGTGTACCCCATTATCCTTTTGGATTTTAACTCTTCATATTTATCATAGGTCAGCCAGTGATTGTAGCTAGCTCTGGAGAAAGAGATAACTATAGTAAAAAACACTTTTACACTGCAAGTCTCAAGACCTGATGAACTGGCTGGCGAAGCTCAATCCATCACTAGAAGCCAAAAGAATTGTTACTGTAATTGGGAACGCACAGCAAAACAATTAGTTTTGAACACATTGCCATAATCAACTCCTGACACCATGTAAAACCATTTCAATCTTTTCTCCTAGATGCTTACTGACTGACTTATGACACGATTAACAGTATGACAAGTGCAATGTTCAGTAATAATGGTATAATACGAAACCACAAAAAAATAATAGCTTGAAAACAGAGTGATCTGGGGAATATGTCCAGTTTTGCCATTTTAATTGAATTTATTTATTTTTTATTAACAGGATTATGTCATAGGTATATTCCTGCCAATGTACCAAAGACTTTGTGCCACCCATTAATGTGGCTGTGTAGCTAAGTTTGTTTCATGTGTGACGAGTGGAACACTGAAAAATACTTAACTATAACTTTAAACAATGATGTCCTCACCAACCATCTAAAAGTAGGTGGGAAATGCACCTATGTGTGCTCTGGTAAACACAAAGGGCCTCATTCATGAAACGTTAGTAAATTTGTGCGTAGATTTGCACATAAAAGCCTACGCTACTAAAAACCTACTCCGGATTCATGAACGCCGCGGGAAACTCAGATCTGATCATAAACACGTGTGTATGATCATAAATGCCAATCCATCGTAAAGTGACAGCGCGCTCCCGGTAATCAGCTATTAGCATAAAACCCCGCCCATGAATTGCCAATGACCACCATATAAGGAGGTGTAGAGGCATCCTGTCGACCTGTCAGTCATGGCGCAAAGAAAGAAAGAGAAAGAAAAAAGAATTATTCCAAAGCGGAGATTGAAATCATTTTGGGAGAAGTGGAGTAACCCCTATCCCCTATGGATATAGAGGGGTAAGTCTATATATAACACACACACGTAATTATGCAGGCTATATTCTTACCAATGAGCCAGCCGTCTCTCACAGCTCCATCCTCCAAACGCATGCCAACTGCGCAATTACGCAGGATAAATGCGTCATGCGTCCCACCAGGCCACCGTGCCACAACGTTTAACAACACACACTTTGCGTCACAGATCAGTTGCACATTCACGGAATGAAAGTTTTTCCGGTTTATGTAAGCAAATGCATCACCGGATGGAGCCTTGATGCGTACGTGTGTGCAGTCTATGGCACCGATGACACCTGGCATGTTTGCGATCGCACTGAATCCCTGCATTACTTCTACCTGCCGTTGTGCGCCATAGGGAAATTTAATATACTCTGGCATTAGTTTAATAATACCGTTAAGAACTGCAGGCAGGATGCAGCTCATAGACGGTTGTGAAATGCCGGACCTGTCACCTATCTCCCGTTGGAAAGTCCCTGTGGCTAGGAAACCAAGCACAGATAGCACTTGTAGATGTGCAGGGATGGCATGGCTGCGTTTTGTTGGCCTTGTCAGATTAGGCTCCAAAATGTTGCATAAATGCAACAGAATTGGTCTCGGTAGTCTGAAACGACTAATCAACCATTCATCATTCTCAGCCAACATATCTGCCCGATCCCTGAAGTACCGCTCTCTCCAAATAGCGCCTTGCGCCAAATCATGCAAGAGTGCAAGTTCAGCCATTGTTACCATTAACTAGGACTGAAGGCCTTTTATACTGTGGGAGGTTTAATTAGAATTGACACCACCTGAGTGATCCAGATATGGTAATGGTTTACATCCTTTTTGTGATTTTATTATTAGCCTATATTTTTATTATCATCATTCAACATGTAGAAAAGAACGCGTAATCTATTGAGTCGATTTACATAGATAATTCACAATTATGAGCTTAATCTGAATCTTAATCCTGCCAATTGCCAACTAATTTAACTAAATGTGTTATATTTTTAATCGTTTGTCATGTTTATATCACGTGTTTCAAAGGCATCTGCGTATTGTGTACATAACAGAGCGCAATATGAATTAAAATTGTAATTTCCAATAGTGACAAGCATTATTTATATGCGTTCTTAAATTTACACAAGCACTACGTGTGGTCAGCAGCATGTGTAGATTTTGTTAGTAGCTACGAAAAGATCGGAGCTACTAAAATATTGATGAATGCGGAGATGCACGTAAATTTCCGTCTGCGAACGCTTTACACACAAATTCGTTCTGCTCACGTTTCATGAATGAGGCCCAAAGAGTATACATATATAGTAAGTATATAGTAAGAATATATACTAAGTAAATAATATAGTACATTACGGAGGATTTCAGCAGCTTCACGGCTCATGGCTGCAGACATGTTGAGAAGTGAGAGTGAAGATGAATCCACTTTTTAATCCCATAGGTTTAAAAATCAAACTCTCTCGACTCAGGGTGTTTATTCCTCCAGAAGCTCCGGGCTCTGCCCACAGCTGTCTCCTCCAGAAATCTGCAGACTCTGCAGCTGTCTGCTAGTCAACAGAGTCGCTCATTAATCCAAAATATCAGCATCTGTCCCTCCACTCTGGTCTGTTCGTAAAATTTAAACTCAACATATTAGTTTGTTAACTTTTTCAGTTCTTCATGGTGCAGAAACTTTGCACTATTTTTGTCTGCAATATGTTGTCAGAGTTAAGCCTATTTCATGAAATTCTGTGATGTTACGTCGTGTTTTGTCTCTGTAGGAAATCCATTCATAGAAGTTGTTGGTTCGCAATGTTTGCTACACTCCGCTACAAGTGTGAAGACCTCAATTAGAGCCAATGAAATGGCTAATCAGCTTTCCTCTGGAAGAAGAACAGAGTGAAACTCCAGGCCAATGGGATTGACAGGAAAGCCTTCATACTTGGTCTGTATAATCACTCCTCTGTTGGCAGATATGGCCTCCTGCCCCGCTGCCACTCGCTGTGTTGCTCCAAACATTAAAAATGACAATGTTATCAGGCTTCTCTGGCGCTATTGTGTGGAAGGAGAACAGGGCTTAGGTTGCCTTTCTCAAGATAATGCGCGAAGAAAATTAACTCAGAGGAAGTAAAATGTCAACAAATGTAGTTATCACGAAAGCTTGCGACAGAAACAGAAACTTTTGAGGCTTTGAAAATTGTATTAAGTTCATTCAAAAACCTTGTTTACCTCATTATTTACTGTCTGAGTCACATTTAGGTTATGGCGACTTGTTGCCATTTGCTGCAGGATCAGATTTATCTGTTGCAGTCAGTAATTTCAATGCACTGGTTCATATATACATACATATAGAACATTATTTGCTAAGCAGTAATACAAAGCGCCATCAACAAATCA
Source organism: Lagodon rhomboides (assembly GCA_039737535.1). Lineage (NCBI taxonomy): Eukaryota > Metazoa > Chordata > Actinopteri > Spariformes > Sparidae > Lagodon > Lagodon rhomboides. The sequence continues at coordinate 10,974,007 of CM077807.1, forward strand.
GAAAGAAAATGAGATTGTGGAGGATAAACAGCCGGCAGGAATGGAAAGTGGCATGTATATTAAAGGAATCCGTGGCCTCCCATCCATGTCGCGTGGAGAATACGTTTATTAGACAAGCAGGACAAAATGAATAAAAATCTATTTACGCTGCCTACTTCAACTCTCCGACACGGTCCCGCCTCAGCTCATGCATCACAGCAGACTAACCACAACAGCCTTCACAACTTAACACATTTACACACTGAGAAGAGAAGGCAGACACTGTGTACATTTAAACAAGGTACGGAGCAGGCATAGAGAAATCAACTGTGATCGAGAATAAAGTGGGATTATTCACCCCAAGGAAAGCCAAGCAAGGTAACACTGAGCAAGAGGTCCATAAGAACACCTTTTACAGATCAACCTCTAAAGATACTTAAAGGTACCACATTAAGCTCCTTTTCATGTTCGTACTTTTATTTTGGGTGTCAACTAGAAAATGTTCACGCTATTGTCCATTGCTGCAGCACCTCTAATCATCCTCCTCTGTCTCAAAGCTCTGTTTAGCTCTGCTCTGATTGGCCAGCTCTCACAGGCCTGAGAGCGTGGCTGAGGAGTCATGGTTCATTTAAAGACAGTTTCTGAATACAGGCTGTGTGCATTTCTCCTCTGAATGAGCATTTTGGTACTTTCATAGTATCAACAGAGAACCTAAATCTGCTTTAACAATATGGAACCTTTCAGTTAGGGAACCTATAAGAAACAGAAAAACATAAATAATGCTTGATAATCAAAAAAGATAATAAATCTTATTTACAATCTGATATCTTTAGCAAAATGCAACATAAAGTCTATCCAGTATTACTATTTGTGGTTCTATGTCCACTGTGTCCAGCTGCTTTGAGGGCTCAGCTCAGGGGGTGATATTAATGGTGCGTTCCATTGTACTTTGAACTTGGGAAAAAAATGTTTTTTAGGTGCCTTCAGTTGTTAAATCAGCTGCTGGAGTAGCTGTGAAGTTCACAGACTTTCCATTCAAACACTCCAGTTAGTTAGAACTAGACTTGTAGTCAAGACCGCCTAAACCGAGACCAAGACACTACCAAGACCAGAGAGTATCAAGACCAAGACCAAGGCCAAGACAGACCAAGTCAAGACCAAGACTTGTTCAGCTCGAGACCGATACCGAGACCAAAAAAAGACTAGTTTTTTGCCATTTTGCATGAGTTGTAGAACCCGCACGCAGGTGCACCAAAAAATGCATTAAATTAAATGCAAAATACAAATAGTTTATAGTACAAATAGTACAAAATTGTACTTCAAATTGTACATTAACAAGAGGAAGAACTGGTCACCTTGATGTGTGCAATGGCATCTCAATTATAACACACTTTATCAAGTTGTAGTTGTAGCTGTAGTTCAGTGGGACAAGAACAATATAACACAGACATCACAAAGAACAGATACATAAACATATACATTCAAACTGTAGAACAAAAGGCAAACTGTAGAACAAAAGGCATACTTTCCTTTCCTTTATCTATTTATTTATTTATTTAATTTTTGATCAAACTTCTTATCATAATCAGTTTTTATTTTTAACTATTTTTAGCTATATGTTTTAAACTACATATTTTAAGTTTTATGTTTTTATTACATGTCTTAATTACATGTTTTAACTACATGTCTTAATTATATATTTTAACTACATGTTTTAATTAAGTTTCAACTATATATCTTAGTTTTAGGTTCTTATTACATGTTTTAGTCACATGTTTTAGCTATATGTCTTAGTTATATACTTTAACTTCATGTTTTAGCTAGATTTGATCTACTCTGTTCATTTTATACCCTTTTATCTGATTTTTACTGTTTTAGTTTTAGTTTTTAGCTCCAGTGTTTCCTCATGGGGGTCTACCATGCCGGGAGCTGCTTTTGGCCTACTGGCGGGGAGCTGTCCTGTGGACTGCTCTGGCCTGGTAGGCTGGAGAGCTCTGCACCTTGGTGTGGAGCCTCTTGTCTGCCCGGGCCGGGGCTGTCTTTGTGGCGGGGCTCCCTGTAGCTGTGGGCCGGGCCCTCTCGACGTGGTAGGCCCCCCAAAGGTGGCTTTTCCTTGCGGTAGGTCTCGGTGCCTTGCCATGTCTCTGTCTAGTGTGTGCAACGGGTCTGAGCTTGTGTGAGTGTGTGTGAGTGTGTGTGTGTGTGTCGGTGGGTGTCGGTGTTTGTGTGTGTGTGTGTGTGTGTGTGTGCGTGCGTGTGTGTGTTTCTGTATGTCTATGTGTCTCTTAATTCCTTGTTGTTGTTGTTTTTAGCCTCTGTGAGGCACTTTGTGTTGCTTTTAAGTATGAAAAGTGCCATATAAATAAAATTTGATTTGATTTGATTTGATACTACATCATGAATGCATTTATGTCTTGAGTAGACTTGTAGTCAAGACCGCCTAAACCGAGACCAAGACACTACCAAGACCAGAGAGTATCAAGACCAAGACCAAGACCAAAGACTGTCGAGGCCGTGACAAGACCAAGACCACGGAAAAGTGGTCTTGAGACCGAGACCGGTCTCGAGAACTACAAGTCTAGTTAGAACTGAAGAAGCCTCTTGGATGAGAGGTGAAACGTCTTCAAGAAGTCCAGTTGCCAACGCTACAGCACCTAGATTTACCATGACCTGGATGACTGAGAACCTTCATCAACATTCAAACACCTGTTTGCAGCCAGTGTCCATGTTTTTCCGAGCAAATGCACTGGAATGCTTTTACACTGGAAGTCGTCCGACTTGCAATCGAACACACTATTAAACCAAGTTCCAGGTACTTTTATGGCTTGGTGGCAGTGCTGTCATGATTAGTCAAGCAAATGTGAATTGAAGCCAGCTGGCAAGTCTTAACAGGTCAGTTCCTGAAATAATCAGTTATACCCTTCTGAATTGGTAAGCTCAAGCGTACATCGAGGGTGTAAATAACATCTTTTCATTTTGTTTGTGGATTACAGCAGAGTAGCTGTATGGAGCCATTTTATGTATTTCTTGGTTGTTTACTATGTTTTAAAAAGCTCCAGAAATGTTATGTGGATTAAGAAACTTCACCTGACTTTCCATCAGCATGGAGGGAGGAGATAATGACAAAATGGTCAGTTTTGTGTTAGCTGTTCCTTCGAGGATACATTAACAAATCAACCACAGATTTAATTAACTTGAAAAACAACGCTGTCCTTTATTTTATGTGTATTTTCACGGTGTGCTGAAATTAATGGAAACCAATGACGGCCTTGAGAGGAAAATCAATCTGAAAACTGATGTGAGCCTCTAGAAAATGATTCATTGTTAACAGGCTAAAACAAAATTAATCGGTCTTATTAACAAAGTGGTGGCTCTACCTCCTGACATGGCATTAGAAATTTGACTTCAGGGGCATTAGCCTCTGTCAGCCTCTCGTGCAGCCCATCAACAAGAACAGAGTATTTGGACATCAGCATCAGCAGGCTAGGTTAAAAGCAAATGAGTCGACGCTGATGAATGGAATCTCGAGCCTTTTTATGGTGCTTGAGGCGACTTACAATTACAGCCCGAGAGGGAAAACAACTGCAAACAGCTGTCAGAGAACTCTTTCAGTGGCCTAATGCAGATGGATCGATCCTGAGGAGACGCAGACAGCGAGAAGGGGAAACGATAGCCTCAAACATGTGACGCAGACAGAAAAAGAAAAAAAAACTTTCTCGAACACTGCCAGCAGCACTGCGCTTTTCCCACACACAAATTCCATTTTCTCCCCATGAAATGACATTTGGAGACGTGCCGAAATTGCACCCTGACGGACCGGGGTGTGACATATTGATAGGCCTGGGAGAGGTGATGAGATGGTGGATGAGAGGGGACGGAGAGGAGAAACCTGAAAACATTGGAGGGAAGTGTGTGGCTGGATCAGAGTCAGAGAGTAACGAGAAGGAATGTCTTTATCCACATTTTTAGATAGGACTCGCACTCTGTAATTTCACTAAATCAAATAATAGAATCTACAGTTTAGTATCATAACAGAGTGTAAATTTAATTTAACTTTGACAAAAATGTGACATTTTGACTGTGAACAAGACTATCACAAAATGAAGACATTTCAGTAAAGTTTGCTCACTTCATCGAGATAATTGCGTGACCTTTTCAGCCTGGAAGGTACAAATAGAAAGCTTATTAACCTGCACCTCTTTAGAAGTTTCCGTTTTTTAATTCATTTAACTTTTTCACAGGCTCCTGGAGCGGCATGGAAATGTGACATTTGCAGCAGATTACAACAAGAATCATAACAGAATCTGCCTAATGTAACTGCAAAACCATTATATTCAATCACACAAGGAAATAAATAAGATGACAGCGGGCGACACACTAGAACACACAGCTGGGAATTAGGCTCAGCCTCTGTGGGATTACGCATCAAAAGTACTGGTGGAAAAACTTTTCGTCTTGTTTAGGACGTGGATAAACGAGGAGATAGTAGGATCGATAGATAAAGGCCAACACACACCTGTGTGACACATGTCAAGACACCCACACACACTGTTTTCTACCTGAGCCCACACACTGAATGTTTCTAAGGTGCACCACTGTGCTATTAACCAACATGGATGTTCTCACATTCACATTTTCTGACTCTTCTCCACTCGTTCCCTAACGGGGCTGCCTGCCCTTAGGTTCTCTTCCCTTGGATCTTCTGGGCCTAACAGCTGCTGAGAGTTGCCAGTTCTATTTCCAGCAGGCCCAAAGAACTTCTCCTCACAGCAGCAACGTGAGGTCCTGCTAGCAGTCCAGCTTAGTTAGCACAAACTGACTTGATTTGGTGAATCGGCTGTCTTTTCCTTTCTTCAAGGGTGATCTAACTTAAATTTGATCTTATTATTTATCATAATTAAAAAAATATTCCTTGATAATCATTAATTACTATTGATGGCCAAATTTAACCCAAAACTCCCTATTAATGTTGTATGAAGCACTACACAACAAAACAGTCTAGGTGGATACATACTGAAGCGTTAAAGGTGAGAGGAAGATAAAGTCTAGAAAAGTGTCTTGGTGTCCTCTTATCAGTTGTGTTCAGCCTTTAGCTATTCTACGGAAGCTAAGCTAACGAAAAATAACGGCATGATTGGGAAAAATGCACACACAGCTTTACAATTATCTTAATGAATAATGCAACAAGGACGAAGCATGTAAACTGCGTTGTTGGTTTATTCAGAATGGAATGGATCCGAATGAAGAAACGTAAAAAAAGACATGAACCATGATGAACACAGACAATAAACAAGAATGAACTTTGGTTGACCTAGGAGTATGCCTACTACTCTAACATATTTCAACAAGGTTGTAGAATATAGAATTTTTTAAAACAAAATAAATATTTTTAAAGATATTATAAAACGTAGTGCAAAAACACTGCTTCATGTCCCTAAAAAAACGCACTTAATGCACTCGCATACACATGTTGTCACTGCCCACGACTTGTTTAAAATGGTTCCATACCTCCGACTTTCCTCCAAACTTGCTCAAAGTTAATTCTCCTGTTTTTATTTTCTTCTTTACATCTTCAAGCTCCATGTTGCAGTTGGTGTGATGCGTGCGAGTGGAGGAGACACGTGCGCTGCCACACATGTTGCAGGTTTTTTTAACTTTAACCCACCCAATTAGGCTAAAAAATTAATGATTAAAAAAAAATAATAATAAAAAAACCACAAATGCTTGATCAAGGTCCCAGCCCGGCCCGGCCCGGCCCGACCGACCCGAGGATAGTGGCCGGAAATATCGACCCGCGGGCCGGGTTGGGTCAAGTTTGGGCTCCGGCAGAGAATCTAAACTCTATTTTACATCACAGTGTTAGGGTGGTACAGGGCTCAGCACTCGACCCTACGCAACATCATAATTGTGAAAAATATTTAGTAATAAATAATTTCAAAGCACAAAGGCCTGCAACCACATTATACACCATCGCTTTAAATGTTTGTATTTTAAAAAGAAGCTCCTAACCTGTAGTTTATGCAGTTTGTAAAAGCTGTGCTTGCTAAGCCAATGAAACAGTTTGGCTTCATATTATCTGCTCTATTTATCAACTAGAATTCAACCAATATTGCACTGATAATTTATCGGTACAATTTGGTGTATGTATATGTATATTTCGTGTTTGTTTCAGAGTTAATGGTGAAATAGTTTTATTTAATCTTAAATGAATAATTAAAATTTTACCATATGGCCATAGTGTGGTACATTCAAAACATATGGCAGTTATAAAATCATTTAAAACTTGTCAATGACAGTTGTCAGGATGTGAACAAATGATCTGTTGATCTCTAAATCATGACTCAATGGTCTAGCAACAGCAGAGCTGTCAGTGCTGAAATACACATTTAAATTGAATCTAATGGTGACCTTGAATTGTAGATTTGGAGAACTGTGACACTGACCCAAATGAGTCAGTTCAGATAGGAGAGCGACAGACAGAGGAACACTGAGTGAGTGTGTGTGAGGGATAATGGTAAAAAGACCTTTACAGTTTCTCTGTATATTAGCTCCACAGTATTAAAACTGCCCTCTAATTGAGCTGTGTTGCTCCAGCAGAAAATAAATTCCTCACTGCCTCCCAAGGACGCTGGCAGGACTCAGCCATCTTTTCTAACATTTTCACAGGCCTCTGTGAAATCTTTATGACGGCTTTAATTTGCTGTATGGCCCTGGCAAGAGCCGGAGGGGCCGGGGCGAATGCTGTATCAATTCCACACGCTAATGTGACTCACTTAACCGACAGGACTTCCACACAGCACCACCACACGGGCTCCATCCCCTCCTCCCACTCAGAGACATTCGTGCTGCTGACGGCAAACCATTCCAACCACCGTAGTGCCCTCTCCACTGGGGGCCAAGGAGAAGTGCCAGCCTTCCTGAAGGTACAGTAATTAAGTGGATTATCTACTTCCACGCTGCAGAGCAGACACACAGAGAGGAAAGCTTTGGTAGTGAATTGTAGATGAAGCCTCAGGGCCAATGACCGCAGGAGTTATTTATGAAACACAGCCATATTTTTTCAGCTTAAGGTCATCTGAGGTCACATGGAATCCCCTAGAAGTGAGCACCAAACTCCTCAAAGTGTAAAGCTGAGCTAGCTGTTAGTCTTCCACTCCTCCTCCTTCCCTGTTTGCCAACAGACATGTGTGTCATTGTCTTCTCTGATCTTGAAGTCAGCATTAATTAGACTGCTCTCCTACCCTGGCCTCATGATATTTTGGAACCATGACTGACTTATTCTAGGTGTATTTCATTATTTCGAGCTTTGTGAGTGGCAGGACATTTGGTCAGATGGCACAGTGAGAGGACAGGTCCTGTTCTGAGAGCGCAGATTAGTGATTAATGTGTCTGAATATGTTGCCACTTTCTTTTTCTCTAGGTTCAGTTTTTCTAGTTTATGTTGTGGTTCAGTTTAGGTACAAGAAAACCCTTGGTTAAGGTTAAGAAAAAATCATGTTAAGGTTTTAAATACCTGGTTTTGTCGCCACAAACATTGCTGGAAGTTGTCCCAGTGTCTCCTTAAAAATATCCAAAGGTTGAACAAGTACAAATGTTGAAACACCGTCTTGATCAGTGGTCTCTGGCTTGGCAGCCATCATGCTCAGCTGGCAATCCATCACCATCCCCTCCATGCCCAGATATGAGTGATTAAAATGGTATGTATTAGTTCAATACATTTGAGATAAATAAATACAAATGATCCTGCAGTCAAGCTCGCTTTACTGATGGTGAACATGCCATTAAACAACCTCCACCGCTGATGTAAATCTATCTAGTGTGCTCAGGCACAAATATTTACAGACAAAGTGATGTTTTAGTTCATTTACTTCATTAGTCTCATTCGCCGACTTCCTTCCCCACTCTCTGACTCTCCTAAAGGTATAGCGACAGGCGACTTATTCACATTAAATTCAGGACTGTTTTACAAACTTTAACCAAAGTGCTTTTGATTCAGAAACCTAACCACAGACTGAATGGAAACCCTGAATTCTGGTGTGACAGTCTTGGCCACTGTATGGCCCACATCCACCCCAACCACTTTCCTGCAATGTCATTCAGTTAAAGAAATGTGGTGCAGGCAAGAAAGATAGTAAAGTTGAGAATCAGTAAAACTTTCAAATCTGTGTCCATGTACACAAATTCTGTCGATAATATTTCGTTTTAAATTCAGAAACTGATTCTATGTTGGAAATTCACCAGCTCTCAGCCATCTCATCTAAGCACATTTCCCAGAGTAATGAAGCATTCCTTTAAAAGGAGCTTCCCTAAACAACGACACTGTAGCATCAACTTCCACATGTTGTGAGTTGAGGGCATGAGATGGCAGGTTTGGAAGGTTCAGAGAAGACTGAATCGTAAGTGAAATGCAGCTCTCCATAGTCAGTAACCAACATTAAAAAAGTGGGAGTTACTAGAGTTCCTGACGTTCGTCACAATTTCAACTGTTTGCAGCACTGTATGCTCAACAAAATGATTCTGCCCCTACAGCTATTGAAAGTCCCTCTGCACATGAGCATCAGTGACACATTTAAAATGTTGTACTTTGGTGGCCTTCATGCCTGGTTTCATGCCTGTATGACAGCTGTCTATCAACACCCCTTTGACTAGGTGATCTGAGGTGACAGGCCTTGATTTTACTCGAGCTCAGTCCTTTTCATGACTATTTCTTATTTTTCATAAGGTCCCAAAAGGTCGACGTGAGCGATTCCAGGTTACCCCTCGCTCTCGCTGACCCTCCTCCACCCCATTTTCTCTGCATCACTGGTCTCGCCGCACACAACAGATGGCTATCGCTGTTCTCCTCATCCCAGTCAAGGCCGGGCCAGGTCCTCTGCTATCTACCAGAGAGAAAGCGGGGAAGGACGGGAAGCTCAGGGCTGATGTTGAATTTCACACCCCACGGCCTCGGGATTAGTGAGACCTGGAGCTGAAGGACACAGGTGGAGGTGGAGGTGGAAGGTTGGTGCTGTCTGCTGGTGCCTAACAAACAGGGTATGTGTCTGCGCACTTCAGACTCACTGCCCATGCTCTCAGCTGTGATTAACTGTGACAGGTAGCTCATTAATGAACATGTCATTTATATTGTAGTTCAGTGATAATCGCTTTCCTGTTGTTTAAGTTCCTTAAAGGATATGTAGTGCTTCGTCATTACTGATTTATGGACCAAATATGCTGATGTAATCTGATCCAAAGATATGCCACAGATCTAAATTTAAAGACCTTCATGTGACTAAATCTCTGGTGCAGTACTTCTTTGTGACTTGCAGCGTTTTGAGGCAGATTTCGCTGCAGGTTTTACACAAATCCTCTGAATCCAGACCGAGCTGATTTAAAAACCACACCTTTCACTATCTCTGCCATACTGCCGGAGAGTCCCGTGCTACAGTTGTTTGTCTTTGAGGAGAAGATGTTAGAAGAGTGATTGGACACAGAGACACTCGCTTCTAATAAAAGATGCAAGATTATTTTTTTTATTTCAGCTGTTAATCAGAAAAGCCTAAAGAGCTTAATCTGACTTTTAAAAAGTGTAATATAAATGACTAAACAGGTTCCGAGCAAAATACTAAAATCTGGTCATTTGTAAGATATGGACAAAAATATAAGGGGCAGCACCAGAGTGACGACACTATACTGTACACTTTGCTAGCTATCTTGTATATTCAAATCCATGCTCTGGAGGGAGGCCTGAAGGGGGAGGAGGTGGGATTTTTTTCTTTTGGATTGTTTTAATAATGAAGCTTGCTTTTGCTGGTGTCTGTGATTTTACCAACCAACAGCTTTAAGTTAGACTTGTAGTTCTCGAGACCGGTCTCAAGACCACTTTTCTGTGGTCTTGGTCTTGTCACGGCCTCGAGTCTTTGGTCTTGGTCTTGGTCTTGGTCTTGATACTCTCTGGTCTTGGTAGTGTCTTGGTCTCGGTTTAGGCGGTCTTGACTACAAGTCTACTCAAGACATAAATGCATTCATGATGTAGTATGCCTTTTGTTCTACAGTTTGAATGTATATGTTTATGTATCTGTTCTTTGTGATGTCTGTGTTATATTGTTCTTGTCCCACTGAACTACAGCTACAACTACAACTTGATGAAGTGTGTTATAATTGAGATGCCATTGCACACATCAAGGTGACCAGTTCTTCCTCTTGTTAATGTACAATTTGAAGTACAATTTTGTACTATTTGTACTATAAACTATTTGTATTTGTATCGGTCTCAAGACCACTTTTCCGTGGTCTTGGTCTTGTCACGGCCTCGACAGTCTTGGTCTTGGTCTTCATACTCTCTGGTCTTGGTAGTGTCTGGTCTCGGTTTAGGCGGTCTTGACTACAAGTCTACTTTAAGTACAGAATCGAAATACTTCTTCCATCACTAAAATGTGTAGTAACGAGTAGTTTCTTCAGCAGTGGACAGCTGGAATCCAGTCACTGAAGCAGCCATCGTGTAACCAGTTCATTTACCAGTTATGTGAGGAAACTGGTTCATGTAATTGCCGTTCACTGCTTTTGAATTTCACTGTTGTGAGCTGAGTGTATTCTAAATACAAATCTGTCCTTAAATCTGCCTTAAATTAAAAGTAATTAAAAGTAAATATTAGTAAAGCAGTGACAGCGGGTCCAGTGGTTAGAGGAAGGTTGTGTGTGTGAGTGTGTGAGTGTGTCGGAGCTCCCAGCGGAGCTCACAACCCCGAGACTTTGGGTTTCAGAGGAGAGTCGGGGTTATCAGCAGAGCTTCAGGCCAAACCCCGGCTGCAGGCGGGGGGGAGGAGGAGTTGGGGCGGGGGGGAGGCGGGGGGTAAGGGGAGGTAGGGGGCTGTATCAACTCCTCCACATCACGGAGCGGCGGCTGTTTGCCAGACAGAGATCTGCGGCTGCGGTTTTGGGCCGACAGACACATCCCTTAGCGGCGGCGTGCCGTACACGCCTCACAGAGCACATCGGCTTATACCTCGTCTGAAATTCACTTTTGCTCCCAGTAGATTAAACTCACACTTCAGTTCATCTCACAACACCCCGCTTAGCAGGGACACGGAAATGATGGGCTTCTCACTCGCCCTGCATGCAAAGTATGTACAACAGCTCCATTTTCTTACACATTAATACTGTTTACCACACTCTCCATGAATAGCTGTTAGGCTAAATTGAATATTCCCGAGTGTGATAAAAAGATGAAACATTGCAGTGCACCTGCTGCTTTGGCTTCTCACGGCGAAAGCTACAATATGAATTAATGTGGGGATTAAGTGCACTTGAGTTTTGCGGCTAGTGAAAATATTAGCAGACGTTTGCAATCACGAAGAGAGCCAATGGAGCAGGGTGGAACAGAAATGACTTGAGCTGGAGAGCTGGTGTGTGCCTCGGGACAGGGCTTAAGAGCAAACACAGGCTCAGGCAGGGAAAGCTACGACAACGGCTAAATACTACGAGTCTCGCATTTACTACGACAGGATGGAAATGCTCCTGCAAAGTGCATCAAAGGCATGTTCTTATGAGGCGAATCACTTGACTAATGTCTGCCACAGTGTGATGATGTGAATGCTGTGAGGAGTTTACAGGTTTTCTGTCAGGATCTGTAGACTTTGTAATCAGTGTTGATTTATTCCGAGAGGAGTCGTAAAAGTCATACTTGAGAAAAAGTATTGACATTGTGTTAAAATATTAGTCACCTATATGAAAAGTTCTAGAGTGAAAGTCTTAAAGTATCTGATACGGACTGTAGTATCAAAGGTATGGTAAGGTATGTATGCTGTATACTATGGGTCAACCGATGACCCGATCCGATATTCAGATGTTTTGTTTCGCCCATGAAATTACTTAAATTAAAGGTGCATTCTGTAGCTTCAAGAAAGAAATTTGAATTAAAAGAGAAAAATATTCTTTGATACATTTTCCGACTATCTTCAAAGGAAAACACTGTTTAAAACGTTTTGTTTGCATTTGCACGACCCCTCTGAGTAGCCACCCTTCTACCTTCAAACACTGCTCTCATTACCACTTTCCCCCCCTCAAAGCATGTTTATTTAGTTATGGAAATTCATAATTCTGACTTTGTATTGTTAATTTATTAATATCATCTTTCTCAGTATGAATTTCTTTACCAAAACTACACGTGCACCTAAAAAAAAAAAAAATCTATTTTGACTCTGATGCATGTAATCTACAAAGTAATTAGTAACTAGTAAAGTTAGCAAATAAATATAGTGGAGTTAAAAGTATGATATTTACCTCCAAACAGTAGTGGAATGAAAGTACCTCAAAATTAAGTACAGTGCATTAGACTTGTAGTCAAGACCGCCTAAACCGAGACCAAGACACTACCAAGACCAGAGAGTATCAAGACCAAGACCAAGGCCAAGACTTGTTCAGCTCGAGACTAGACCAATACCAAGACCAAAAAAGACTAGTTTTTTGCCATTTTGCATGAGTTGTAGAACCCACACGCAGGTGCACCAAAAAATGCATTAAATTAAATGCAAAATACAAATAGTTTATAGTACAAATAGTACAAAATTGTACCTCAAATTGTACATTAACAAGAGGAAGAACTGGTCACCTTGATGTGTGCAATGGCATCTCAATTATAACACACTTTATCAAGTTGTAGTTGTAGCTGTAGTTCAGTGGGACAAGAACAATATAACACAGACATCACAAAGAACAGATACATAAACATATACATTCAAACTGTAGAACAAAAGGCATACTACATCATGAATGCATTTATGTCTTGAGTAGACTTGTAGTCAAGACCGCCTAAACCGAGACCAAGACACTACCAAGACCAGAGAGTATCAAGACCAAGACCAAAGACTGTCGAGGCTGTGACAAGACCAAGACCACGGAAAAGTGGTCTTGAGACCGAGACCGGTCTCGAGAACTACAAGTCTACAGTGCATGAATAAACCTGATTCCACTGAGCAGTGCAGAGACACAGATCCACATCGAGCTGACAGCCAGTAGTGGATCCTTCTGAATCCTGAACAACAGGTGGATATAATCTGCTCACACTGAGAACAAACTTCCTGTTGAACTTGATTTGATGGAGTTGATCCTTGATTCTTTTAAATGCTTTTAACATCGTGTGTTTGTGATACAGTTATTAGTCAGAACAATTTAAGTTGCGTTCACAACTGGGCACAACTTTCAATTTTCTTCAGCTCAGAAGCAGATTTGGACTCGAGGATGGGGCTGTGACCAAATGTTGCACCTCTAGAGCTCATGACTTTCTACCAGTACTGATACCAGTAAGTGAGGGTGGCTCTTAAGAATATTTATGTTTACATATCATCTCATCATCTCCCCAAAGAGAGAGGAAGAAGCATGATTATATAGGTAATAAGGCCCACAGTCCTCATTAGATGTTTACTAACAATTATAATATTATATATGTGTTTATAATAGCATCATAAACATGTTTATTGTAAGACTATAAGACCTACAAACACATTTATTGAGTTTAACTAACTCACCTATAATGTCACTTTTAACCTTTATGATGAATAAATACTGTATTATAGCCACACTGGCAGTTAATTACAAAGCTGTTGGATCTGAAGTGAGAACTATGCCTTTTCAACATTAATGAATCCCTTCATCCTTAAATGAAGGTCTGAGATATGTGACGGAGAATATTTGGCTTACAAGCTAGGGTTAAAAAAAAAAACAGTACAGGTGAATCCAAAATGATAGTCTTTATACAAGCAATAACAATAAGTAATACAACAGTGGTGGACCTTGACAAACTTCACTCTGCTCACTGTGGGCAGATAGTCCTGTATCTAGACTGAAGTGAATAGAAAAATACTACGAGACAAACACGTCTAATGACAGAGAACTGTTATGTTGCTGCCCTGGCACACTGTCATACTGTCATTTTTAACCCTAACCCTAAAAAGTACATTTTATATACTCCCACTGCTACTGCTCCCATGTTTCACAAGTTGGATTTTATGATATCATACCTTTTTTGCACACAAATTGCATTTTCCTCTTAGGTTTTTAAGCACAAATTTGTTAAAACCCAGTTACTGAGCGCTTCTCCTTTGCCAAGATCACCCATCTACCTGAAAGTGGTGACACATCAACATGCTGATTAAACCTCATGATTAGTGCACAGGTGTGCTTTGGTCTGGTCACAAAAGGAGATCACTATAAAATATGCAGTTTTATCTTGAAAGACATTAATAAAGGTACTGAACTATAGATTTAAAGTAGTAGAAGTAACATGTTAAAAGGATCTATTCACAAAGAGACTTGTTCTTCACTGAGCATGTGTGGGATGCTCTGGACTGACGTCTACAGCAGCTTGTTCTGCTTCCTGCCATTATCCAGAAACTTCGCACAGCCACAGGAGAGGACTGGACCAACATTCCACAGGCCAGAGTCAACAACCTGATCAGGTCTATGTGCAGGACGTGTCGCAAATGTAGTCAAACCATCTTTAGTGCATCTGTGACCCTGCCATGTGAGGTTCATAGTTCAGTTCAATAAAACGTCCTTCTCAAGATAAAACTGCACATTTTAGAGCGTCCTCTCTACCTGTGCAGGACTCACCTGTGAACTAATCATGCTGTTCACACCTGTCAGGTGGATGGATTATGTTGAAAAAGGAGAGGCGCTCACTAACATGGATTTGAATACATTTGTGCTTGAAATCTGACAGAAATAATGATTTTGCATGCATAAAAACAGTCTTTTACTGCAACTTGTGAAAAATGTGGAAAACCAGTGGAGCATTTATGTTTGTATGCAGTCGAGCTTTAGTGTGAAACAACATCTTAGCTCAAAGAAACTTATTTAAAAAATTCTACTGTTTTTTATATGAAATGTGATAATATTTCATCATATTTTCACCTTTACTGACACAAATGTGTAATGTAATATAGTTAAAAAAGCATACAAAACATTTAAAGTCCAGTCAACTGAGTTTCGATGTAGAAATGTTATTCAGCACCTAAATCCAGCATCAATTACCTCTGAAACCTATCCATTAGAATTGATATCTACGGAACAACAATGAAAAAAAAGGTAATATATAACATAACTTTATATATTTATATATTAATAAATGGCAAATCAATAGTTAATTAAACTTTAATTAGTAGTTATTTCATTGTTATAAACCATTTATTAAGCTACTCTGATGGTTTAAAATCATAAATTGCAACTTCACAATAAAAAATTGCTTAATAAATGGTACTATTAACTTAAGTTCACTTAACTATACGTTGTACATGTATTAATGATGATTATTATAGAGTGTTACCGAAAAAGAACAAAACCACAGAAAAAGCATGGAAACACAAAGTATTCAGTGGGAAGAGAGATGAGATCAATTCAAAGCGAAATGTCAGATACCTCAGAATGATTTCAGTTTTCTCTCCAGCACATTAATGTAGAGCGAACAGAGTCATCACAACATGAACGACACCAGCAGCTCTGAAACAGACCAATCAGTTTCAAAGAGGAGCCCTCAGGGATTCATCTGACCTTCTGTGATGACAATCAGACAGAACTAACACAATCGTCCCAACAGCAGCACAGCTCTGAAGTCACTCTCCTCTCCTGACAGACAGACAGACAGACAGACAGCAGAGCAGAGCAGCCGGTACAGTGTGGAGGAATACCTTTGCGCTCGCAGCGTTTCTTCCTCCTCCTCTTGAACCTGCGGCGGATCAGGCAGTAGTAAGCTGCCGTGGTGGGAGAACTGTCCACCAGTAGAGCCATGGCTCGGCCTCGCAGACGCTCGCTGATCTGTCCCTTCAGCTGCCCTGCGGGCTCTGATGTGTTCCTAAAGCTCAGTACAGACCCAGAGTGCGCCTATACAACTTTGGACGATGGGGGGGGCAGCCAGTCTACCATGAAGCAGGCACAGAGCTGTTGGCACATTGACTCGCTGTGGTAAATGGCTGTCAGATAAATGGGCTGGGATGTCTCCTGGTCTCCTGCTCCTCCCTCCTCTGTCTCTCTCTGGCTTCTCTCTCCTTTCTCTCCACCCATTCTCGAATCCACACTCTGGGCTATGATGAACTTGGCAAGCACTCTTGAAAAATAATTGTCCTTTTGAACATGCATCTGACACTGCATGAGACGAGTGTTTAAAGTGGCTGTCAAAGTGCTAAACACTGGGAGGGACAGCATGCACACTGAAGGAAGCACTGTTCAGTAATAGAAGCTAGGACACCACTTCAATACACTCTGATATGTTTTGACATAATACTTTCAGTGAACCAAAAGATGTCAAAGTGTTCCTCGAAAATCAAAAGTGTGTGATTGCTTTATGATCATAGAGACTGCTTTAGTTCAAATATGCATTCAAGAGTTGGCTCAGTGTGCACACACAAAAGGCTCTGGCAAAAAAAGGAATGCAAAAGACATTAGAGAGTATAGTATAGAATGTCTAAATTCAGGATTCATGTATTCAGATTTTTTATTGGGATGCAACTACTAAAACCTAATTTTTCATCAATACCCATGCATTTTTTACTGAGAAATTCACAAAAATGTGTAAATACGCCCACAATGTTAAATAAAGTGAGAAAAGTTATTGGATCCATCCCTTCATCAGAATCTGCCCCAACAGTTAATGAGGTCTATTCTGGACCGAGACCCATCCTCCATCCAAGTTAATCAACCAACCAACCAACTAACATATCATACAACCAACCAACAAATCAATCAACCAGCCAGCCAACCAACATATCAACTAACCAGCCAAACAACAAACCAAACAACCGACAAACCAACCAACCAAGCAGCCATCCATTCAACAAAACAACTAATCAACCAACCAGACACAGGTGGTAACATAACCTGTGTTGGCCAATCAAATTCAGACAATGGGACACTGCTGGAAATTACTTGGTAACATGAAATGTGTAATGCTAGTGTGTATACAGAGTATGAGCAGCTTATTATGACCCATGTTTAAGTTTCTTGTTAAGTTGTGACCTCTAGTGGTTTAGTGGTTGTAGTAATTATTACAGCAGCAAAGGAAGAAGTCAGCTGACATAGTATAAGGAGTGACAGATGGGTCAGACACAAGATTTTCACTTGAGACCCGTATGAAAACAGAAGCCAACAGGGAGTTCTTTTAAATGACATGATGCAGTTAGCATACATCAGGTATATAATGTAACTTTAAATATGTACGAAGTAAGTAAAGCACTTATAGCCCGAACCGTGATCTATTCCTAAAGCTTAACAAACTGTGAGCGTGTCAAGGAGGTCTGGTTCACCTGCTGCTGGTCGGTCATGTCGTTTTGTAAAGGGGATATGTGCCTATTTGGGAGTCTGAGGCAATCAACCTATCCAGTTATTTAGGGTTAGGGTGACAGTCATGAGGAGCACTACTCTATTAAGGATCTTATCATCACCTGGCATTATGGGAAATGTAGGGTGGAGCTTTGTCCATACAATGGCGTCAAAGTCAGAATATCTTGACCTCTACTGCTTCGATTTCGCATTTACTTTTTAAATTGTTGAACTGCTACTCCACCTTTACTGAATTGCGATACTCAATCACCGGAATGCTGTATTAAAGCATCATAAGCACTGTAGTTGTTAGTAGAAAGACTCAATTCATTAAATAGAGATGAGCCGTAATGGGATGATGTCATTTACGTAATCAGTTGTTGCAGACATGTTTAAAGTAAAGTGTGAAGTGATGCTGCGACAGTCTGAAAGTCAACACTGCCCCCTTGTGGGCCCCCTTGTACAGTGACACTAACATCATAGCTGAGCAGACACTCGCAGCACCTTCCCTTCATTAGCCAAGTATTATGATGATGATGATTATTAGTGGAGAAATTAAGATTAAACTTTAATGATCCCCTCGAGGAGAGAGACAGAAGCACAGGTGGAACTAATGATATTAATAACGGCTGTGTTCTCTTCAGGTGTTCCAGTTCAGGACCCCTGGTGTCGTGCTGAACAGAGACATCGTTTATGTTATTAGTCACACCTGTGCTTTTCCCTCCATGACAGGAGGGCAAGATCTGCACTGAGAGACGCAGACTGGCTCCAAAAAGTGCAACAGGCAGACTCCAATATATAGACGCTAACTGGCAGGACACCCGATAAGCTCATACAAGACCCTGCAAGATACATAGATCTCCTCAGTTGGACCTGCACAGTCTAATTTCCACACTACAGCACACTGGCACACCACAGCGGTTAATATCGGCATATCCATATCCAGCAAATGAATCCATGTTTGTTGCTGTTATATCTAATCATGACATACATTCAAAATTGAACCAGTATCATCATGACAGATATGAAGTGAGACAGTCAACATCAGTACAAACTGTCGACAATAAAGCTGGAACTGAAGTGATTGAAGGGTGAAGTCCCTTTAGTGAATGTGGCTGATTACAAGCCACAGTGTGGCGCTACCGAGGCCTGTTTCTACTGTATTTGAGAATATTAAAGTTGTTTAGGGGCCAGACTTGGAGTCAGATCATTTCTGTCACTCAGGGTCTCTCAATCAAAACAAAACAAAAGACTCAAGGTGTGTGGGATCATGGTAGTTGTTGTCCTCATTGTTAAACAACCACAATGAAAAAAACATGTTCACAGACGAGGTCATGTGTCAAAGTTTTCTTCACGTTAATGTTTCGTCTTGCTCTCCAACTTCCTCCCTCACTCTCTGACTCTCTCCTGGGAGTTATGGTGACAGACGACCGGATGAAACAAACCGTGACCTTGAAGAAACTTCTGGATTTCTCTTGTTCCGACATTGTTGGAAACATTTGGGATATCGTAAGTGCACAACATAAAAGATTTTGATGGAGAAATGTGAGATATTTTATCTATTATTCCACTACTTCAAAACCCTGCAAGTACATATACTCAGGCATTGTATTCAAATACAATTTTGAGATATTTGTACTTGATTATTTCCATTTTCTGCTACTTTTTACTTCCACTCCATTACATTATGGAGGTAGATTTTCCACAACATTTATTTGATTACTTTACTTTAACTAGTTACTCTGCAGAATGCATGTTACATCAGAGCAGAACACTGATTCCAATAATCAGAAAACAGCTGACTATCAGAGCCGATGATCAGTCGACCCACAGTAAACAGTATATTCATATCTGTAAATATATCTATGATTTACTTGTACTTTTGATACATATGTATATTTAATATCAGATACTTGAAGACTTTAAGTATTAATTGATTGGTTTGACTTTTTACCATTGTAATATAACAACATGATGTCTTTTGGGTACTTTAGGGTTAAACACTGTTTGAAAGACGTGGACAATTATCAGAAATGTACGATCCAGTGTTTTTGTTTGACTCTGGACTTAAAGCCAGGACATTTCGACCTCTTTTGACCTTTACTGTTTATCTGCTCTATGTGAATGTGACTACTACCAATTTGCTTAAGTGCCTCCTTTGGATTCCATGTAAACACAGACAGACAGTAGAACAGACATGCAGAGCCAACCGACCTGGTTTATGTCTTCTTCAGAGGCTGTAGGGCTTCACTGCTGCTGTGTTCTGAAATAAAGGAAACAGGCATGTTACTTTAGGATTAAATGGCAGTTCACATACTCAGTATTCATGATAAAGGATTATACAAGGCAAGATATAAAGGTGAGAATAAGATCGGAATGTGCATCAGTGCTCAAGTTTTGACGTACAAGCTGAGGTGACAGTGAGCGGCCTGTAGGTGGAGCTGCTGTACTCTACATCTCCACACTGAAGGAGCAGATTGTAGTATATATATTGTGTCGCTCTTCCTACACTACTCCCTCTCCTCCCACTCCTCTGCGCATCTTGACATTCATCACAGCTGAAGGAGCTTGTTAGCAGAAAGAAGCACATTCAAATGTTTCAGCGTAGAGGAAAAAGAAGAAGCAGCACAGCGAGCGCTGATGAGACGGAGACCGCCAGAGAGATCGTGTTAGCTGATTAGCTGATACTCAGAGGAGTCTCACGGAGCGGGGAAACCTTCAGGGTGTCACCAAATTTTATTAAATTAGTTCCGTTTAATCAAGAGGAAGAAAAGACTTTTTGATGTCTAATTTAATTTTTAAATACTGTCTTTCAGTTCAGACTGATCACTGACATGAACAAATCAAACAGGAGAGGAAGCCTCACAGGGTGGATCCTCCAGAGTCAGTCCTCAGGGTGCCGCTGGTCTTGGTGGCTCCTGTTTTAGAGCTTTTCAAAACCCAACATTGACTTGTTTGACTTGTTTTATCAATGATGGCCAGACAGCCAGCGGACTGACTGAGATTTTAGTCACAAAATCAAGCTCACAAAAAACAGATTCTTTGGTAGTCTTTGGTATGGCCTCAGGATTGAGCCGCTACTCGTTTGCACCCAGTGACGATGACTGCTGGTCATCCACTTTTAGAGGCAGGAGGCCTCAGGAGAGCCTCAGCACTGATGGGACTACATCTCCCAGCTAGCTGCAGTGCAAGTCACTTAAGATGATAGAATGAGGATCAGAATCTAAGTGCATGTGGCTCTGTGTGGCTCATGGAGCAAGCAGAGATGGGATGAATGAACTTTCACATCCGTCCCTGTGCTCTCACACACTTACGCAATCCATTTATTTCTCTCTGGTTTGCACAATCTCTGTCTTTCCCATTCCGTCATTCTCCTCTCCATCTTCTCTAGGAATCATATACCACCAACGGTACCATTAAAACATTTTCACTCCTGATAGAGATGCCTTGTGACCAAAGTGAGGCGACAGCCACCTAAAGGCTGGGCTCATCAGCAGTTGAGAATCCTTGGATTGAGGTAATTAAAGCTCGTATGAGGAAGACTCTGACGTGTCTCTGTTTAAGTATTAAAAGACACAGTGGTAGACTGCAGTAGATGAGTAATACCCACCATAACCAAATCTGTCTCTTGGATTCTGCTTGTTGGAGCTATTTGTCTGTTGTTAGTTTTGTTTGTTATTTTTGCTAATAACAAGTCATATTTTTGTTTTATTATTCCAGATGTTTGCTTTATTTCGATTATAGTTTGATAGCATTTTCTTTTGTTTAATCTATTTATTTCCTTCTCTAGCACGTTCAGTTTTGTCCAGTTAGTATTTTGGTTTGTTTTTTTGTTTTATTCAGGAATTTGGGAACACTGTGGGCACCCGAGGTTATATAGGCAGAAGGATAGGTGTAGGACCATGATGCACCTGGGTGAGCCTATGTTTTTTTTTTTTTTTTACCAGAGCAGGAGAAGCGTGCAGATTTCCTTTGTTCTTTGTTTGTTTGCTTATTATTGGAAAATAAATCACAAAACAAAAGAACGTTGAATGGACATTGAACGCAGGATCATTCATGTTTATTACTTGCGTCAAAGTCTTAAAATGCCTCCCTGGTGGTGAACACACCAATAAACACTCAACACTGCTGATGAAAATCTATCTGACATGACCCAAGCACCAATACTCACAGACAAGTTCAAGTTTTATTTCGGTTACGTTAAATCTATTCAGTAACATCCTTACCCCGCATTTTTATATCCAAGAAAGTTAAGGTTTAAAAAACACATTTTCATTCAAGTTATCAAATACGGGTCACGACTCTCATTAATGGGAGGTTTTAGCAACTTTTCTTTTCTTACAATTAAATTAAATTGGCTTTTTTAATGATGAAACTCAGTCTCCTCTTCTTTACTTGTTTTTCCACTTCTGTGCGTAGGTCAACAACAACCACAATAATAATAATAATAATAACAATAACAATGATAATAATAATGATAATAATAATAATAATAACAATAATAATAATAATAATAATAATAATAATATGGTTAAACCATGATATTTTCTGATGATGATGATCGTTCATTGAAAACCTCAAACCGTCGCAGCTCTACTTGTGCGGAAAACAATCAAATCACAGTAAAATGTGCTTGTATTGACGTGTAACTGAAGACCAGGCCTGCGCTGTTTCCACCTCGGCTATAGCAGAGACTAAAGATGAAAACAGTACACAACGTAAGCCCACATGCACACACTCCACCCATGATACCCACACACAGGAACTAAACAAAGAGTGTGTGCTGCTCAGTTTGGAACGCCGCACTCAGACTGAAACGACACACACAATCACCATCTGTCCTCTGCTCCAACATTAAGCGGAGCCGTGGCGAGCTTCACTTTAACGGCACTTTAATCAGGGTTACTCAAATCAAAGACAGTGATCACAGGCACGGCTGTGATTAAGACGAGCCGTAGATTTTAATCAAAGAAAATGTTGAGAGAGGAGCAGATACGTGTTTGGACAGGAACATGGAAAACAGCAGCAGGAGCCAAGGTCGCACAGTACGAACACAGGCGTCACTGTGGACTCACTTTACTGTCCGTTACACAACAGCAACACAATTACATCCATTTCATCTGCTCCCCCTTTCCTCATTCATTCAATTCTTCCTTTTACAGCCTTTGGTCCTTTTAATTAAGTCAATTCAGCTCCATATTCTCTACATGCTTCAGTATTTTGCTTCAACAATATACAAAGATCCTTAAACAGAGGAATTAGTGACAGCTCACTGGACCACAGCCACACCACGAGAACGGAGCCAAAAATATACTCACTGTGGAGATACTGAACATTTTGTTTTGTTTTTTTTCTTCCTTATTTTAATTCAGATTTATCTTCTGGACATTTATGCAACTTATGTGCATGTTTAAACATAATATTTCAGGAAAATTATAGTACATTATAGTACATTATAGTATTATTTACAGTGTTATCCCATTAAAATACTTTAAATTTGAAATGACATTCAAAACTCAGTCAACCAGCAAGACTGAATTATCTGGTTGATTTCATTTCTTGCCATTGAAGCTGTTCCTGAGTGAAATGCATCAGAATAGAACACAGCTGCTGCAGTGATATAATCAGACAGATGTGGAGGGATCGGACATTATGTGAGATGAATTAATTTGGTGAAGCTAAGCTAAAAACAGCAACTAAAAACTAAACTAAAAAAAAAACTCCTGTAAGAGAACATCTTTCTCCAAACTTTGCACATGAGACTCTTGTTTTCAGCACCAGGAGCTGTCCACGGCAGGACCTACAGCTACAACTCCACCTCACGTCTGTCTGCAGATAATGTGATGCAACATCACAGATTTTGGTGCAAAACAAATGAACATTTTACCGATGCGGCTTGCTAGAAATGTTAAATGACAACATTTCCTCATTATGTTGATACAAAAACTAGGGCTGGTGAAAAAAATCGATTATTGATTAATCGCGATTATAATATTGACGATTATGAGTCGATTATTAAATTTCCAAAAATCGATTATTAAAAAAAATATATATATACACATATATATATATATATATATATATATATATATATATATTTTTTTTTTTTTTTTTTTATTGTAATACAAACCGGAGTCCTCATACCTGATTTAACCCGGAGGTGCAAGGTATTACACAGCTGTCTTGTGACCACAGAAAGTTCCAAAGCATCTGCATCTTTGTTATATGGAGAATAACATAAATAAATAGAATTTGGACATTTATTCACAAGTGTGGACATTTTTTTAACAGTGAAAGACTACATTTAAAACAAAGTAAAAAATAATAATTTGGATATTACAGTTACTCTATACAATATTGAAGGTGCTGTGAGGTGTGAGTCAAAAGAGAAGTAAAATAATTCAGCAGCTGACTGATGTTAAATGGAATATCAATAATCGTTAATAATCGAATCGAGACGTCAATAATCGGAATCGAATCGAATCGGGAAATTGGGCTGATTAACCACCCCTAACAAAAACATAATCTGGCTTACATTATCTCGTCTTCAAAATGTATTTGCTAAGTCATTTCTGGAGAAAGACTTCTCCACCAGGACGAAAGTTGATTTCTCTAACTGTGACTTCTGAAGCCTCACATTAACTTCACATTAACTAGCTCTGGAATATATTTGTACACAGATGAAGGACCTTGGACATTTTTCCATCTGATTGTCTCACATAAGTTCAATGTAAAGGGTCACATTTAATGCTTTTCATCATGTTGAGTCAGTGTGTTCTAATAACTAACTTGATGTGTGATTGAACACAGGAGACAGAATAACAGACTTATTCACATCGACTCAAC
Source organism: Lagodon rhomboides (assembly GCA_039737535.1). NCBI lineage: Eukaryota > Metazoa > Chordata > Actinopteri > Spariformes > Sparidae > Lagodon > Lagodon rhomboides. Next base: position 10,998,121 of record CM077807.1, read on the forward strand.
ATGGAAGAAAGACTTTACATTGAACTTATGCAAAACTATCCGCTCTGAGTGTTTAACCAAGACATTAACAGGCTGCCCTTTACTAAATCTAAGTCACATTTAATTTGGATTTACATTCATTTCAAACTTCAGAATGTAATATTGTGCGAAATATTAAATGTACTGCAGATCGGAGAAAAATGCTTAAAGACACAGTTCACCCAAAAATAAAATTTCAGTCATTATCTCCTCCCCCTCCTCCAGAGAACAACCCACATTCTCAGCTCTGCTGCTCATCCCACAGAGGCATGTTCCTTCAGATGTGGCACCATTTAAAAGGGAAATAAACAGGCTTTACAACGGTATAAGATGTATTGCCAAGAAGCACTGTTACAACAAAGAAATAATCTACCAAACACAAATTTCCTTACTTTTTGTGCTATGTTTAGCTAGCAGCAGTTAGCAGTTACTAGACTTGTAGTCAAGACCGTCTAAACCGAGACCAAGACACTACCAAGACCAGAGAGTATCAAGACCAAGGCCAAGACCAAGACCAAGGCCAAGACAGAGCAAGTCAAGACCAAGACTTGTTCAGCTCGAGACCGAGACCGATACCGAGACCAAAAAAGACTAGTTTTTTGCCATTTTGCATGAGTTGTAGAACCCGCACGCAGGTGCACCAAAAAATGCATTAAATTAAATGCAAAATACAAATAGTTTATAGTACAAATAGTACAAAATTGTACTTCAAATTGTACATTAACAAGAGGAAGAACTGGTCACCTTGATGTGTGCAATGGCATCTCAATTATAACACACTTTATCAAGTTGTAGTTGTAGCTGTAGTTCAGTGGGACAAGAACAATATAACACAGACATCACAAAGAACAGATACATAAACATATACATTCAAACTGTAGAACAAAAGGCATACTACATCATGAATGCATTTATGTCTTGAGTAGACTTGTAGTCAAGACCGCCTAAACCGAGACCAAGACACTACCAAGACCAGAGAGTATCAAGACCAAGACCAAGACCAAAGACTGTCGAGGCCGTGACAAGACCAAGACCACGGAAAAGTGGTCTTGAGACCGGTCTCGAGAACTACAAGTCTAGCAGTTACGCCCATGATAAGCTGCCCCCTGTTGTTAGGAGTATGAATATGAGGTGGCTGATTCTTACATATTACATTATATCTCATCCTTGTACTGTCTGTAAAACATGCTAATCCTAAATTGTAATTCTAAATGTATCAGCCTGTATATCCTCCTGTTTATTCAGACCCAGCTTCTGCAGCGCGTATGTAGAAATCCAACATTCCTGCACTTCAAGTGCCTGCGAGGAGAACAGTGTCCACACAGTAGAAGCTGTTTAGAACTGAAGGCAAACAGAAGCTGTTGTTTACTGATGCGGACCAGCAGATGGCCTTTGACGACACAACGTGGCCTTTCTGGTACACACAATGGGTCTGACATGCTGGAATGTTCTCTGTAGCCAATAAGTGGGTGATCAGTCAGCAGTTATACATTTTTGTATTACCCAATGGGAGGGAAGAGAGAGGAAGACTCGTGACACTGAAACTTGTATGGCTCACCAGAGGTACACGGCCTGATTCTGTTACAGCAAATCCCCTCAACAATCCCTGCAGAGACGGCAATAATCGTATCTTTCATCTGGACAGTCACCAGGTGATTCATTCATCGCGGTTTATCCACCAGGAATGTGTGTTTGCATGTTGCACAAAGCAGCACCTTGTCAGACGACATTTCACCCCAACTATTTGCTGAAGCTGAATTATCCGTATGTTTTTATTTTTTTGTGCGTAGAAAAACCTGAATGGAAACATATAATAATAAAAACATATTAAACATCAGATGCTTTACAATTATAAATCATTTCATTGTTTGTTAACAATGAGACTAAAGTTTAATTAACTATACATTTACTATGTATTAATGATGGTGAAGTGGTGGTTATTATAAAGTATTACCCCTAATGTTTATCTCAATGAATCAATGAAGTAATACAGCTTATTTGCAATAAATAGAGAGATTTTTACAGAAAGCTGCTGTCTATCACACCATAAACTTCTGATCAGGTCCGTCTTGTCTTCCCCCTCCACAAGAGACATTTTGAGTGCGATCTTCTTGCAGATGTTGAGAAGGCTTTGTGGTACGTCATTTATTACACAGAGATGACGGCAGAGTCACCATACATGGCACTGGCCTCACCATCAAGATAGAGCTGGGAAATATATTAATATTGTATCACTACTGTGATATGAAACCATACATGGTGTTAGATGTTGGACATGGTTATAAGGTGATATGTCTTAGGTGTAGTGTTTTCCTGGTTTTAAAGTCTGCATTCCAGTAAAAAAAAAAAAAATCTCAATAATGTTGTGGTAAAAATACTATTCTTTTATACGTATATTTTGTATTTTAAGGCCATATCGTCCAGCCTTACATCCAGAGCATCTGTGGCAACAGGAAGCATCACCATCACTGTGATTAACGTCCAAATGAGAGTGTAAAACTGACTCCTGTCACTGTTGTCTGATCTATCACCTCTATGGTTAAACACACACTAGCCGGGATGATGTGGACAGCTGTGGCAGACCGACACGTTGAAGTCGAATAACCATAAGAGTGTAATGGTGTGACCAACAGCGGTCAGGCAGGACTCCTCCTTGTGTCTGAGCTGCAGGGGAATGCATCATCCTCACAACTTTCTCACACGCTGCTGCTTCAACCTTAACTGTCCTCCAAAAACCAGGAGGGATGTTCAAGCGCCAGCCATCACTTTGTTTTTCCCCTTATATAAAGCCCTGGTTAGTGACTCTGTGGAGTCTATTAGGCCACGCTGTGACGTCTGAGGGGGATCCGGACACAGGCAGTAGGAGGGAAGCGGCGGCGGACCGGAGCCAGGAGGAGGCATCTTTCTTTCCATTTTCCAAATCCCACAGCACAGACGGATGAGAAGCAAACATTGGGGGATATCTGTAGCCTACTTTCATACATTTGCATATTTTTTAAAATCTCACTCCCAAAGACAGAATATGGACACAAACACACACTCAGGCATGCAGTCGAAGTCAAAAGGCCTACACGCTCATGGTTATTCAAACCTTGCAGGGGTGTGTATCTGTATCTGTATCTGTTTCAGTGTGTTAGCATCACTTTTCCATTTTCCTAATCTTTCCACGAGGACACAAAGTGCTCTCCGACTTTACTTAAAGGGGCACTCCACCTATTTTACACATAAAGGTCTTGACGAGCACAGCCAACAGACAGACGGACAGTCCAATCACAGAACACTGTCATCGTCTAGTAGCCAAGTTACATCATCTAACCTACCCATGCCACTTCTGCTACCTCAACTGATATTGCTAAACTGGTGGGCTGGCATCCTTAGAAACTAAGTCCTGCAACCTGTAGTATCCTCCCAATTATCGAAGGGTGTTGATGTTACAGCTGTTCGATATTCAATTTTTTGTATTTATTAGTTAACTGCTCCATAAAATGTAAGAAAATAATTTGAAGAACAAAAATGTCCATCTCAATCTCACAAAGAAAAGACATGTTCAAATCGTTTGTTTGGGTCGCCCTACCCCAAATAATTCAAAAGGTATTTGGTTTAATATTTCAGAGGACACAGCAAGTCCTCTAGTCTGGTGACCAAGCTAGTTAGCTTCGGTATCAATTCAGCTAGCTAGCTACAGAAAGGGATGGCCAGTGTTCACACAAGGTTCTGATTTCTTGACACTTCTTTAGTCTTTTCCAATTTAAAAGTACAACTAGTGCTGACTAGCTAGCATTTTAGCTCTCTACCAGTCAGTCCTCATCAGAAAAACAATATATGCAAATATGCAATGTCGACTGTGCAAGCAGCTTATTACGACCCATATACAGGTGTTCATTGTTAGGTGGCGACCTCTAATGGCTGTAGTAATTATTACAGCAATAAAGAACACAGGACTGTATTACGCCTGGGACAGGTGGCACACAGCACAGCACAAGTATTGTTGCTAGTTTCTGACCAACACAGTGGTCATTTTCAGAGCAGGTGTTCACTCTGCTTTAAAGAACAGAGGCTGCTTTCAGTTATTTTATACATTTCTATAATAATGCTAAATAATGCTTTGGGAGGAGGACTCGGTGGTTTGGTAGGTGAGACAAACACCAGCCTTTCACCCAACAGTAAGTTCTTTCAACTTATTAATGTTAATTTGTGTCATTTACATAATGTTACATATGTCATAATATAAGCTACCTGTTTACTGAATTTAAGTTAAATAACAATGACTTCAGTTTTTAACCAAGAAGAAGAAGAACTTCTCATCTGCATCAAAACAGCGACTAAAACAACATTTTCAACTCAGCAACAGCCAAATAAAAAAAGCCCTGCCTCATTTTCACCTTGACTTCTCTTTATCCTGGTTTAGCCTCAGAGTTTCCCTCCTCTCCTCTGGATGCCTGCACCGTCTGAGACAAAGCTGTCAGCTGTGCTATTTTTATACAAGAGCAGCTCATTTGATTTCATCCCAGCACTCATGTTGCCTCTTGTGACAGCATGCAACTGTATGAAAGGTTAATTTATAGCAACTATTTCTTGGGTTTGCAGAAGCACCTGTGGATGACCTAGATACAGCAAAACAGTCCACAGGTCTAATATCACTGCGAGTGGTCTCCAGACGCTGCAGTGTTTGATACACACCACACTCCTGAACAGACTAAAGAACAGACCACAAAACACAATGTGAAATGTTCAGAGAGTAGATCACACCGGTGGTTAATGGATTAATTCGTTCAGTCATTCCAATAAGTAATGTCATATTCTTGGCTCAAAATAAAGTGTTTAAAAATCACCAAGAGGAAGTTTAAGTTTAAAATAATGCGGACAAACTGTTGGTTTGATGACATCCTGTTAGCGTATGTCTTGTCCGGTGAGACATGCAGTGGTGCCAACATTACTGCCTCTGGCAGGTTTAACAACCAGGCCTTGATTAAAAAAACACTCATTATTTAATACAATTTTTATAATACATTTATTTTTGATTACTTTAGGTCAATCAATAATTCAGATCAGATTTGGATTCCCTTTCTTGTATTTATATTTACAGATATTACAATTGAATCAAATATATGTTTCAGGTTCTGTTTCACTCTTACTGTACGTTTGATATGCTTTATATACAGCACATCACTCTCTTAATCTGTATAACAGAGATAGATAGTTCTCCGCTGTGCCTTTAGAAGCTGCAGTTGTTTTAATCCACAGAATAGTACATGACTAATGTTTCTTAAAAAAACTATTAATAAATAAGACAGCCCCTACATTTAGAGTAAGACGGTCCCCAGGAAACACTAACTGTTCTTCCCCCGACTGTTCTAAATGTGTGGTGTACCATTCAGAATGAAGGTATCATTATCAAGCCCCTCTCCATGTCTCCCGTCCTTTTATGACTTTTTTTCCTCCGTGTTGGCAGCTTTTATCTGTGCAGCCACTCCGCTCAATGAGTCCCCAGAGCACTGTTGAATTACGCTGGCACAGAGGCCGTTCGATTGGCTGTCTCTTACTGTATTGTAAAATGTCTGTCTTGGAAGCAGCCGGGGCTGATGGGACACTCTGCTGACGGGGCCTGACACACACACCGCAAGCCACACACGCACACACACACACATTGACATTGAGATGAAATTGAAAGTATGGGGGGCCGGGGGACGCCGTGCTCCAGAGAAGGGTCACATACCTGCGACCTTCAACATTACAACACATTGGTCACGGTCTCTCCGTCCTAAAATCTAATCTGCAGGAGAGCTGATTCAATAAACAGGCTGATATCAGTGCTCCTCCTGACCACAGCTCGATACTTTGGTATCAACGCGTCCGCCTCACGGTTTGAGGCCCAAATACTGAGCAGACTGCATTAAATTTACTGAGGATATTCATGGTCTAGGCCCCAGACCAACGTTTCCTACTTGTACCACAGGCCCATTGAGCAAAAACATACAATACAAAAGACTTCCAACATTTTTGTGATGTCTTTTTTAGACGTCTTTCCAACGCTCACTATTGTCGTCCAAGTGACGTCCTTACAGGGTTCAACATTTATAAAGGTTTTACAATGTAATTTTAGACATCTTTTCAACTTCAGCTACAGACGTCTAAAGAACTTCTTTGGGTTCAAACAGCCAAATTTTACTCATGCAGCAAAAGCATGTACTTCACCAAGATGTCTAAAATTATATCGGAAATTACACTGTAAAAACTGTAGTCTAAAAAAAACACCACAGAAACGTACACTCTGGCTCCCTATTGGATATCTTTTCAATGTCGTCAAAGATGATGAATCGGCATCTTTTGAAAATGTTTTTGCTCAATCCAATGGCCTACGGGTTGAAAAATGTAGGGACACCCCTTAATTCACTGATGTATCTGGATTACTAGACAGAATGATGGACAAATCTATGAAAAGAAACCAGAATTCTCCTTTCAGAACAGCACTTTAGACTTTACTTGCTACCCTGCTTTCCTGTGCCTTTCCCAGCAGTGGTTGGCTTTAATAAATTAACATAGGTTCAGTTTTCAAGGTGAAAAAAACAGAAGTTAAAGTCATGCGCTCCTGGGGCAGGGAAAGACACACCAGGCATATGAATAACTGTGGTGAGCATCGTTTTGCTGCTAGCACTACCAGTTTTCCAAAACTAATTCATGCACGTGGAGATAACACTTCAAGTTCCAATTTGCTGTGGTAGCAACAATGACTCAGAACCTCCACTAAGATCGGCTCTCTCTGCTCTCCAAACAAGCTTTTTACAGCCTTAAATGTAATCAATAAGATATGTGTATCAGTGAAATTATCAGTTAATTAGCTAATGAGGCTCAAAGAGTTACCTGGTGCACAGGTAACGGACAGCAAACTCACTTACTTTAAGACCGTTCTTTGAAACTAAACCTACAACCTGCCAGTTAAACACCTCTGGTGTCCAAAGTTGTGTCTATAGAGCAGCAGTGACAATACCACAGCTTCAGAGTCCTGACATCCACCCTCACATCTCTAATTATTAGACAAAATTCAAACTCCCCTTCTCTGTCAGGTACCAGAAATTGAAGCAGCTATCCAATAAAGTATCCAAAAATAAGATATAACATGATAATTTGTGATCTATGGCTGCAACTAACAATTTTTTTCACTATCAATTAAACTGATGATTATTTTCACTATTAATCGATGCTTCCTTAAGTCTATTAAATGATCAAAAGTTGTGAAAAAAAGCTCATCACAATCCCCCAGAGTGCAAAGTGTCATCTTTAAATTGCTTCTTTTGTCCATTAACAGTCCAAAACCTGACGTCACTTCACTTCCTGACATAATAATAATAATAATAATAATAATAATAATAATAATAATAATAATAATAATAATGATAATAATAATATAATAAATCACAAATAAATAATAAATCATAAATAAATAATAAATCAGTCTTGTACAGCTTATTTCTAGGACCCAATGCGCTTCACAACAAAAAATAAATAAATAAAATAAAGGAAAAAAAGGAAAAGGGCTCCAAAAAAAAAAGTTCATCATATGAAGTCCTTGTAGGCGATTTTAAAAATGTGAGTTTTGAGGAGTGACTTGAAGGAAAAAAGGGGGGGTAAGGGTAGCGGTTGAAGGGTAAGCAGTTTACATTCAAACGATACAAATGATTAATCAAGTTGACCAATAATTTTCTTTCAAGCGAGAAATTGATTAATCACCTCATTGTTGCAGCTCTATTATGATCTTTAAAGGCTGTCTTCATTGTCACACTTAACTAAGCCAGGCTAGCTTTTTCCTCCATTTCCCACATTTATGCTAAGCTAATCAGCTGCTGACTCCAGCTGATATTTAGCTAACAGACAAAAATGTGGTACTGACCTTTATTGACTTATGTCCAAAAATGTCAAACTATAGATTTCATTTCAGCATTGTGAGCATGTTAGCATTCATTATTTTGGGTGACTACTAGAAAATGTTCAAACCGTCTGTCTGAAAGCTGTTTTAGCTCCTGTCACTTTAAGACCCCCCTTCTGAAAAGCCCAGTCTGCTCTGATTGGTCAGCTGTCACAGGCCTGAGCAGGCACCGCCCACACTATTTCCACATCATCTCTATCAGTGCTTTTACAACCACAGCTGTGCTGGGGGTGTGGCTGAGGGTGGTGACTGTACAGTTGTGACATCACAACCTTACAGAAGTCCTGACAGCTGGCTTAAAGGCACAGTATCTGAATACAGGCTGTGAGCATTTCTATATGGACTGAGCATTTTGAACCTTTCACAGTATGGCACCTAGCCCTGCTTTATAGTAAAAAAATAAGTTATCTCACTTTCTACAAGATGGAACCTTTAAAGTTGTTAAGAGGTGCTTTGTATTAATATTTATGAACAGTGTATGGGAACAAGTTCTTAAATGTTGACTTGATGAGCGTCAGCTTTGCTTCTGGTTAAATTAAATGAGCTAAATATCAAAGTTTACACTCACAAACACACTTCCCGCTCCCCCTCAACCCCTCTCCGCAGACAGACTGGATGTGATCTCTGGCCCTCTCGCCTGTCTGCTCCGTGTGGCTGCCGGTCATGTCATCTGCCAGCAGAGGAGGAGGAGGGAGGACGAAGGGTCAGCTCATCCGAGTGTCTGGCTGGGTTGTCTCCTTGAGGTTTGGCAGTACAGACACTGACAGTCACAAGCTGGAGCTGTTAGACACAGCAGTATTTGTGGAGAACGGGCAATTTTTAAATTTTTAAATTTTTCATAAAACTGTGGCTTTCTGACCAATATTGTGAATGTCATATAAACTGTGAATATGCTGTCTTGCCTAAACTTAACTCCAGGCCTGTATACTTTAAAGTCAGGCTGCTGGAACAAGTTTTGGGAGTCAAATACAATTTGAATAGTTCAAAACAATGAATGTTGAAATGACTCCTCGAATGTGTTTGTTTTTTTTTAATAAATATGTTGGCTAATGAGAGTGAATCTCTCCGGACAGTCGCATCCTCTCTGCTCCACTGTACAGCGGGGAGAAAGTCACCTTGTCTCCCTGCAGTACCAGCACCCAGGGGTCCAGTCCCGCCCCTCCCTGTCACAGCGTGGCCCCTGCTGGCCCCCATCTGACGCACTGACACGGAGCTGCACACGCCGCCCTTGTTCTCCGTCCCCTCCGAAAATAAGCTTGGCGACATGAGAGCAACAGAGCATCAGCTGCTGTGATGTGATTCTGGCTGACATCGTTCCGTAGAGACGGAACACATAATTCGATTTTAGATTCCTTGTCGTGAGTCCAAATCTAATTTATCATCACTTTTTCAAGCTGAGGTTACACCGATGAGGTGACCTCTGCTGTTTTTGGCCACGGCCTCCACTCCAAAACAGAACGAGAAGCTTGAGAAGAATCAGAAAATCCAGTTTCATGTGTCAAAAACCTGCATGTAAAGTCTGTCAAGAACGTTTCATCCCTTAAAGATGGGAGAGAGAAGCTCCACAGCAATGAATCAGCGAGCCAGAGTTTTTTTGGGTAAAATCCTCACACTGCTATCAGCTCTTATTCTCTAATTCCGAGGTGGATGGACCACACTGCCAGTGAATCATCAGTCCACACACAAACACACACAGACATCTCACAACATCAGCACGTTAAGACTCCTCACAACTGCACCCATTTGTTGTCTTGTCAGAAATGATTACACCAAAAAAGTGGATTGACTCTGCAGCGGTTGCGTAAGCAGCTCGTGGCAGTGTCCTGAGCTAACCTCGTCCTCCCTGCTGTATCTGACTCCAGCACCCACCATCTTAAAATCCACCTCCAGGCTCCTGCTTCAGTCACAGCGTGTTAACGAAGTGGAGCAGGCAGAGGACCAAAGTCCAATCAAGGATCCTTGGATTGACGTCTGACAATGATGCAGAAGGATTCATCTCTAAATGCATAAGCAGCCCCTGGAGGACAAGGTCATATCCCAGCAGGCTCTTGATGCCAGAAGATAATGTGAACTTTGTTGAGATCTGAGAGGATGAGTTTACTGAAGTGATCGATTGTCTGCTCAATCTCCAAGTTGAATTGTTGTCAACGGAAGGTCAATCCAAAGTCACTATTTATACGAGTTAAACACACAGTATTTAGTTTGTGCAGACATAAGTAGCATGGGATCATGGGAGTTGTTGTCCTCTTTGTTTAACAACCACCACTGATGATGAAAATCTATCTGATATGACTCAGACACAAGTGTTCACAGGCAAGGTAATGTTTAAAGTATTCCTCACGTTAGGTCTTATCTCGTTCTCTGACTTTCTTCCTGACTTACACTTCTATAGCGCTTCTCCAGTCTACCAACCGCTCAAAGCACTTTACAACACTTGTCAAATTCACCCATTGATGGCTGACGTGCCAGCTGGTCATCAGGAGCATTTTGGGGTTCGGTATCTTGCTCAAGGACACTTCGACATGCAGCTAGGGGGAGTCGGGATTCGAATCAGCAACCTTCCAATCACTAGACAACCCGCTCTACCTACTGAGCTACAGACGCCCATGTGCTCTTTAAGTTTAAAGTTTAATTAGGTTAAGTTCTTTTAACATTGAATTACAGGAATGTTCACATTCACATTTACATTTTAGGGCATTTAGCAGACTCTTTTGTCCAAAGCGACTTACAGTAATTCATACATACATTCATACACTGATGGCGGTGGCTGCCATGCAAGGCGCCGACCAGCACATTCTGCCCAAGGACACTTCGACATGCAGACCAGAGGAATCCAACCAGCGACCTTCTGATAACAAGACCCCCAGGCTCTAACCCTGAGCCAAAGCCGCCCAATCAGATATCACTCTAGATATCAAGTCAGCAGGTAACAGCTCTTTTAAACACAGCATCTAAAGATTGTATACTTCATTAAGGGTCAACATCACTCTGATTTCAGCTTTTTTTAAAGGTTATTTTTGGATAATGGGTCTTTTTGCCTTCATTGGATAGTGACAGTGAGGAGGCAGACAGGAAAACAGCAGAGTGAGGTTTGTGACATGCAACAAGGTCACCAGCTGAATCAGCAAAGGTTTACCAGCTGACAAGGCGCTCTAAGTTCCAGCATTTTTTATAACAGTATATATAGCAGCTCCGGCGTAAAGCCGCACCAGTGTGCACCATTCATACAGTACACCGGCGCTCCGTATCCAAAAGGTACGTGCGCTACGGTACACGTCATGTCTGTATGTTTTTTTCAAGGTTTCCCCCGGTGTCCTCCTGTTAATCTAAACATGTACCTGCTGACTGTTTATAATCACATGGATGCTATTATAATGTGTTGTGATTGAGATCCTGACCCACCAAACATCCTCGCGGGGAGGGAGGCTGTTTTCTGGGGGAAAGTTCACTGAAGTCTCGGTTGGGAGGGCTGACCGTCGCAGTGATTTTTTTCAAGATAGTAACTACAACAACACAATAGTGGAAGGAGACAAACACATGGAGCTGTTTTTGCAGGCAGAAATGTGACAAAGAGTCGGTAGGACAGACAGTAGGACAGACAGGAGGACAGACACTTCTCCCCATATAACAGCTGTATTTTTTTCCTCACACAAGATGGCAAAGACATGACCAGTTACCACGTTACTGTTGTTTGGTCCTGTAACATTGCTTTGTGGGACTTTTCTCTTTATTTTGTTGAGTGAAGGACCTGTTTAGTTATCACACTGATACTACCTCTGATACTACCTCCAGAGGCACACTGATACTACCTCTGATACTACCTCTGATACTACCTCCAGAGGCGCATCAGAGCCGCAGTGAAATTTCACCCCTCGCCGCATCGACTTTAACACAGAGGAGGATCCAGAGAATTGGCACAGGATCCCCACACTCAAAGGGCAGTGTGAAAAACCGAATTGGTCTCGAGTCTGTTGATACTTTTCAAATACTTCTGAAGCTGACAGTCTGAGCTCACACACCACATTTTTTCTGCAGAGAAAATAGAAGTCTGGATTCATTTTAAATTATTAAAACATGTAAAATAAAAAATAAACATTGACAAAGTTATACACTGAGTGAATGTTAAAGGGCCGTTATGCCATCAGGTCCCATCAAGTAATGCGTACGACTCAGCTTGTGGTTTAATGTCCTCTGTGGCTTCAGAGGAACGTTTTCAGTAACTTGGACAATGTCATATAGATGCATCGTGGTAATCTCAGCCTGGAAATTATTTTAAAAGAGAACCTGCATTACAAGGCTGCTGAGGTCGGGGGAGACGCCTCTGCAGCCCGAAGGCACAGCCTGAGAGACTGAGGAGAAGCTTTCTCCCCCCGGCAGTCAGAACACTGAACAGTGATAAATGAGACATTCACTGCACCCGACAATCTAAATACAACCCTGCAGACTGAATCATTCATTTTACAGTATTTATCTATTACTTTTCACACACACCAGCTGTTCTATGTTATCACATCACTCTTTGCACCTCCATAATCATATAATATACTCTGCTACCTTGCATTAAAAATTAAAATTCATACATACATACATTTTTGCCATGCAAGGTGCCGACCAGCACATCAGGAGCAGTTAAGCGATAACAAGATGCTGGCTCTACCCCTGAGCCACAGCCGCCCGTCTGAGTTCTGTACATAACATAACATTAATTATTAATTACATTACATTACATTAATTAACATTAGTCCATAACATGGACTAATGTTCGTGCCAAACAGCTGATTCACAACAGTGTCAGACAGTCGACACCGCGGGGTAGATGATCTAACTATATGCAGTACATGCAGAGTCAAAGGAAGGATCTTCATGGGTTTCTTTCCCGCAACAGGCCACAAAATCTGCTTTGAAAGCCTCTCAGCACTCGGGCCAGTAACGGTCCAGCCACTGCTATTGATCAACCAGCCCAGCAGATATATTATGATGACATTACGATAATTTTCCGCAGCGAGGGAATAAAAGGCGTTCCTATATTAGTTTTAAAAATCCTTTTCACAGTCAAGTGTTTTGCTTGAGGACCTCAACTGAGAAAGTGTTTATACTGTAAAAGTGATTAATGATGTGCAGCTGAAGGTAGTGCTCGGCTGGTTTCATATAATTGTTGTAGCTGAGAGGTAATGAAATCATCAACACTTCCAATATCTCAGCACAGATCATAAACTGTTGATGCGGCACAGGGCTGCTATCACATGTCCAGTTTACATTTGCTGTCTCCAGTGTCTTTAGAGTCATTGTTCTCCCTCACACACACACACACACACCCATCCCTCTAGACCAGAGGCATGTGTGTTAAAATATATACCTTCCTTGGTTAAAAAGACATGTGTGCAGCTCAGCTCAGTGTTTCTTTGGCGAGCCTGCGCCTGAATGCATCAAAGAGCAGGTGAGGAGAAAAAAAATCGGAATGATAAATGATTCAGCAGCTCGGCATCCAAGCATTGATAGCCTGACTCTCATTAATGAGGGCCAGCGTTGCCTTGGCTTCATCAAAGTGGCGACCTATGAAATATTAAAGTGAGCTCGACAGCAGCACAACGCTGAGCTACACGGGGCTGGGCCCGACCTCCCACCAAAAAGAAAATGAAGGAGGGAAAAAAAACAGGGAGACGTGAAAAGCAGCAAAAAAAAAATAGCGCTGACTCAAGGAGGGGTTCGGGAAATACTCACATCAGCGTCTCAGAAACTGAGGCAGCAGAAGTCTGGCGAGCAGAATATCGACACACAGTCTAAAGATGGGAAGAAGGACAAGAGTCTGATAGATCTACTGATGTTAGGATCAAGTCGTTCATTACATTTAATTTGTTGCGGTTTTCAATAAGAGCTAAATTAAAGTGCTTTACTTCTGCCACAAAAAGGGCAATGTCACTGAGCACTAGACTTGTAGTCAAGACCGCCTAAACCGAGACCAAGACACTACCAAGACCAGAGAGTATCAAGACCAAGACCAAGACCAAGACCAAAGACTGTCGAGGCCGTGACAAGACCAAGACCACGGAAAAGTGGTCTTGACACCGGTCTTGAGACCGAGACCGGTCTCGAGAACTACAAGTCTAGCATGTACCTCACCTCGTCATCTGTCACCACAGTACTCTGTTCTTATAAGTCATCCATTCTGGGCCTAAGCTGAAGACTCATGACCGCGTCTTGACCATGTCCAAGTCGTTCGCTACTTCACCAATCAATCAGGTCATCAGATAAAATAAAAAAAGAACACAGCTTCATTACCTGAACGCAAGTGTGCTTTATAGGCTAACATTAGTAGAGCCTGACCAGTATATTGGTGGGCTGATATTGGCCTATCACATATTGGTATTGATGTATATATTGTCTGATACGTGGCGATATTAAAACTTTTACTTTTCAGAACATAATGCAGATTCAGGCCAATATAACACTCTTGGAATTGTTTCACTCCATAACATCAGTATGGGCCCCAAACTCCAGGATGGATTTGGCTCCAAACATCATCAACCTGAGCTCCTACCCTGTCAGTCTGCACTGATGTTAGAGGAGCGGCACCGAGAGCGACAACCTCACTGCTGGACATTACATTTTCACGCATCGCCATCACCAAGGGAGGAATACATCAAATGAAGTACTGTCCCAATAACAATGTAACATTAGCTAGCTAGCTGCAATAGTTTTCTGCTTGTTATAAAGAAAAGGACCATAATACATTGAAATTACAGAGTTCTAATAACCCTCAGTCTGACGTCGTGCCTTTGAAAAACCTCCATTTGGAGGTCCGTGGAGCTCTAACACCTCACCCTACACCTCTATTAACAAAAATCGGGACACCATACTAGAGGTGATCACACACGATGCAAGGGTAGGTCAGAGTGACAGAGGCAAAGGGTGTATTGGGATTGGGCCTTTGGTCTTGTTAAGCCTGTTTGGGTCAGGTTTCAAGTCCAAGTCGAGGTTTGAAAACAAGTGAAGGAAGCATCTTTGGGGGTATATCAAAGAGAGCTGTCCTAAATGTCTGGATTTTTGATCCACTTTGAATCAGAGCCTCCAGAAGAATCTGTGGCTGTTTTGGAATTTCTCAAATATTCCTCTCATCTCAGACATATGTTAGACGTGCTAGATTTCCAAGACTGATATCTAACTTCCTCTGAGATGAGGGCACAGATCTCTGGCAAATACTGGCAACATCTGATGAAAAAGAAAAAACATGAGCAGGAACTGAGCAGGTTGCTGTATGTTCCTGCTTTGGTCTCATTTTCATTCATACAGCTCATTGATGGGATTTGTGTATTGACACTGTAAACCAGACATAAGAGCCAGATACTTTTCTCAAGAGTTGGTGTAAGAAACCAGTAAGAATGAACATCAGTCAGAAACATGACTCAAAATAGATTTTAATACTGTTCTGTCTGCATAAATATTTCATCTTATGAACTCTATTAGGTGATAATATGTCAGTGCTGTGTTTACATTTGTTTTGTTGCCCCAAGTGGGCAGAAAATCAATGGATGCAGCTATAACTTTACCTCACTGCAGCATCCTTTGATTGATGCCCATTGGTGCAAGTGTTGTATTATTCTTTGTCAGCACAAAATGGTATGTTGACTTGATAAAAACAGTAAGATTATGATATAGTATCAGGGTTGCACCTAACATTTATTTATCGATTACCTTTTCAATTAATCTAACTATTAGTGTTTCATTACTCAATCAATATAACAATGAATCTACCCAAAATAACACTTCAAAATGTGTCATTGAAATTTCAATATTTGATTCAATCATCAATTCAAACCAATATGACAAAGTTTGCAATGCAGGGCATTATTCCCCAGAATGAAATAGTCCAGTCTTAAATCTGGGGTTGGTAATTCTGTTGGGAAATTGGGGAAAAGTCCAGAAATATGCAGAAAAATAAAAACTATATATAAGCAAGAACAACCAAAAACAGAACAAAAATACAAGAAATGTACATTGTACTATAAATATATTAACCATATATACAGTGTAATAAACAATGCTGCAGTTGAAATATGGATTAATGCACATTAGAGAGAAACAAAGCGTCCAGAGTCCTTTTGACTCAGAGTGACAGACACTCAGAGCAAGGAGTTGAACAGTTTGATGGCCACAGGCAGGAATGATTTCCTGTGGCGCTCTGTGGTGCATCTAACTGGGATCAGTGTAGTGCTGAATGTAGTCCTGTGGCTGACCACCACGTCATTACCAAGATGACATGTAACTTGGACAGCATCCTATTCTCTGACACCACCATCAGAGAGTCCAGCTCCACTCCCACAACGTCCTGTGATGTTATGTTATGTGATGTTCATTCATTTAGCCTTTAAACTGGACGTTTTACAAATGTCCTGATATAGCCTGTTTCTGTGTCCAATAGTAGCAACACGGATCAGACCACTGTTATTCATGTAATATGTTTCTTTGATGGATACATTTCATTTACTAATTTGTCCTTCTTTTATATCAAGTTGGTTTGCTTTATGTGCATGAATGTGCTCCTTAGCAGGGACACAATGCAAAAAGGAACGGCATCATCTCATTAGCTGCACCAGGAAAATGATTCTAGTACTGGTCCTAACAGTCACATGTTAGCCTGCTGCTTGAGACTATTACATATTAGTCAGACATTTTTTTAAGAAAATATACTTAGCATTTCAAATTAAGATCTGACTGTCAGCTGACCACAGTAAAATGTGGGAAACAGACAATGCAGCTACCAATCAGTTGGTAGAGCGAGCGTCCCATGTACAGAGGCTATCTATTTATGCTTTTGGCTTGAAGCCCTTCATCAATTTTTACATTTTTCTATTTACTGTGTTGTACTTTACTGTATCATGACTCAAGTATCGTGATGCGTATCGTATCGTGAGGTCCTTGGCAATACCAACCCCTAGTATACTATATGCTAAACTGTATGTCTCGGCTAAACTGTATGTCTCGTCTGTCTGACTGTTTGCAGCCAAAAGGCTGCACAACTGCTATCCATCATGTAACGTACCTTTGGTTTCGGGGGTTAGGGGTAGAATCTGCTGGGGGGCCTTTAAGATCATCTTGCCCTTGGCATGAACAAGACTATTAAGGCCCTGGTTGTCAGCGTATCATGATGGCAACCAAAGGCCAAGAATTGATTGTCAGTGGCAACCTGGCAATCATTATAGTTGAGCCCTGTCACACTGTGGAGCTTTAAAAATCCAACAAACTTCCTTCAGTCTATGAGACACACACACACACACTTTAAAAACCTTCCTCTACACCACCCCAGTCAACAGCGCTTTAGCCTCAATATCTCCTCACCTGCTGCCGATGCCTCAAATCACACTGGCTTAGAATACTTCCAAGGCACATGGCACATTCCCACCTCTGACAGTGTGATTTTAAGCCTGTTTATAGAAGCCATCTGCCGTCAGTGAATTTCACTATGAGATCAGCATTCCGCTCCCCTCTCTTACAGAGCAGATCCAATATTAACACTGAGTCATTCTGCTGCATCATGAGGAAAATAATGAGGTCTAGACTAATGGATGACGAACAAACTTTATTCCTCATTCGTCTCATCACACTGAAACCACTCAGTGTTCTTACAGCATTAACAAGCCTACATAGCACTGCTGGGAGGACAGTCTCCTCGCCACTCTGCGATTGTGAAACTCCTTCAGGATCGCAGATAGATCTGTTCGGCGTGTAGCCTCTTGTCCTCCGTCAAGGCTCTGCCTCTCTCTCAGATAAGGGCACTTCCTCTTTGTCCAGCCGTCGCCCCGGGACAAGGCTGTCATTAAGATTAAAGAGGAGAGCTTGTACATCCCTGAGCACTTCAACACCTCAACAACAAGCCACTGAAACTGCCTTTAGATCAGTTGTTCCTATGGTCTCAGCCTCAGGGTCCAGATTTCCATTCCAGCTTGTTTCCATTCATTGAATTGCACCTGTCAGTCGATTCAAACCCAGAGCCTTTTATGAGTCAGTGTCAAGGCTGCACAATACTGAAAAACTGAACTGAGATATACATTATATGGTGATATGAAAAAAATATTTACCAGATGACTTGAATAAAGATAAAGGTTAATTTATCATCGTTGTCAATACAACACAAGGGTTGCAACATTTTTAGTCACTTTATGCTACTTACAGAAAAAATGAAAAGCAAACAATTTCATACAGTGGTCACAGTGATGTCTGACAAATAATTATGGACATCACAAAAAGCAGCCGTGTAAAAACAAACAGACGACAAATCAATTGACAATCTTCAATAGATTTAAATCAGTTGTGTGCATGTGAAGGACTTGTTCCACAGTTCAATCCAGCTCACAACCACAACAAGAAAGACAACTCAAAAGTCCGCTCATGGTTTTATTTTCGAGTGACCTCTTAATGAGAAATACAGATCCAGTGGATTATTCCTCCTGTGGACACAGACTCCAGAGAGAAAACGTCTGTTTGACCACCTGCTGGCTACGGTGACGTGGACTTTACAACGCAGCTGATGCCGAGGGTGAAGCTGGTGTATCTCTCCTCCGCTGAGCAAAAAATAACGGCGTTCTGACACTGTGACTCACCAGCAACAAAATCTGCGTATTCATGAGCCCTTAAAACCTTTTCACACCAAGCACGGCTTTCCACCCCAAAGATTTGCACAGAAAAAGCATATTAACTGATTTTTTGGGGTTCTTACCAACTTATGCACGCCGCTGCAGAACATTCATGTGGGGGAGAAAATATTTGCACAGATCTCGATGATTTCTGTTTGACTGATGAAATCCTATGTTTCAGCTGATGTCCAGGTCAAAATGAGAGAAAACCCCATCAATTTATTCTCACAACATCCAACACTGTATGACACTGATGACTACAACAACAACCAAGTGGAGGACAGTATATGTCAGTATTTAAAGTGATAGTTCGGAATTTTGGACATAAGGCCTATTTTCCAACTCAACCGGTGTGTTTGAGATGTCTGGAGACATTTTCAAGACATTTCATTCAGTTCTCCTAGTTGCCGAGTTCGCTGTGCTATGGCTAGCGCAAGTCAATGGATCTAGTTAGCATGGCATTAAAAACACTCATACCGACTCCACAGTGCACCCGAGGCAAATCAATTAGAACACTAGACTATCGATGTACATATTTGTGTTGATAGAATAATATTTGAAACAAAACTAACCTCGCATCACATGAATCATCCATTTTTTTGAGGGACTAGTTTCTCAGCAGCAGCGGAATTTTACTTTGCAATGATGGACAGCCCACAGAGTATTGAGTATGTAGGTTTGAAAGTTAGCGTTGCTAGGCTAACAGCCGATCGGCGAGGCTAACAGCTGATCGGCGGAGAAAGGTGAGTCCATGGAGCCAGTTGTTCAGGTGTGCAGCCTTCAAAGTTAGTAGCACAGCCCCAGAGTTTGTACGGACAACTTGGCTTTCTATTTTTCCAACAGAAAAAAGCAGCTATGCTACGGATTGAGAAGCGGCGATATTGACGCCAGCGTCCTCTCGCATCCGGTAACTTATAAGTGCTAGGTGATATCAGTCCGCCGCTGCCTACTAGGAAGTATGACACGCTGCTGCTGCTGAGACATAAATCCTTAAAAATGCAAGGTTGGTTTTATTTCAAACATTTTATCAACACAGAAATGTACATCGATAGTCTAGTGTTTTAATTGATTTGCCTCGGGTGCACTGTGGAGTCGGTATGAGTGTTTTTAATGCCATGCTAACTAGATCCATTGACTTGCGCTAGCCATAGCACAGCGAACTCGGCAACTAGGAGAACTGAATGAAATGTCTTGAAAATGTCTCCAGACATCTCAAACACACCGGTTGAGTTGGAAAATAGGCCTTATGTCCAAAATTCCGAACTATCCCTTTAAGATCACCCAACAGCTGGCATACAATGAAGCTGTTATTCACACATCACGATGTCCTCGCTGAAACAATATATCATGCGGCTCTGTAAGTGCTATAACCACTGATAAAACCTTCAATCTGATTTCACCAACACTTACACTGAGGCTTAAAACCTCGTCCGTCCCTGACAGCTCATTTCAGAAGACGGACGAGCAAGAGCCCAAGAGCCTACAACAGCTAATGAGCGATCGTGTAGACAAGTGACCATCTCTCTCCTTTCTCCTCTGTCCTGAACCACTTACATGCCAGCCTCTGGATGACTGATGCACTATGTAGCCAATGAGATTTCAAATCCAGCTATATCTAGTTCATATCAGTTCTGAAAGCCCTGAACTTGTAAATGATGCAAGTTTATTTAG
This sequence comes from Lagodon rhomboides, assembly GCA_039737535.1. Taxonomy (NCBI): domain Eukaryota; kingdom Metazoa; phylum Chordata; class Actinopteri; order Spariformes; family Sparidae; genus Lagodon; species Lagodon rhomboides. The sequence continues at coordinate 11,018,365 of CM077807.1, forward strand.
TTTAATATGTTTTGCTCTTTGAATCGGCCCTGCAGTAAGAATGAACAGTCAGTGATTAAACCAACATTAAAGCATGGCAACTGATTCGGTATTTCATTATTAATAAAACAGCCTTTATCGACAGGCTGCTCACTCTGAAGCGGGAAAAGAGACTTGACAATTAAAGCAGGATGTCTAAGATTCACTACACTTCAGGGGAATCTATTTGTGCTTTCAGTCTTCTTCTAGTCCAAAATCCACTGGAATAAGGAACAACCTGATAAATCACCTAAATCTAAATATATTTCAGCTTTAACGCAAAGATCATTTCAACCACCAAACACATGAAGTATATTGTTCTAAACCTTCCAAAAGGGCCGCAGTGAAGAGCACCGATTGATGCGATGGCCACAGTAAATGTTGCCAAGTCCGACATCAGTAAACCTGCCATGATTTATATTTGCCCGTGTCCTTCCTCTTCAATCCGTGTCCTCGTGTCCCCGGCTGCATGCAGAGCAAAGAAAAGGACTTCCTGAGTCATGTTCGACGTGGGGTTAAGCTGAGGGCACATTAATTGTCTCGAATAGGATTCAGCAGTCGACGAAATGCTCCGACCACCCAGTCTGCCCCGCTAATCCCCGAGAGAGGAGCCTCGCAGCAGCCCGCCAAGACACCACACAGAGACAGCCACTAAGTAGGTGTAATGTGAGAGAGTGGACGGGCAGAGGAAAGATTGAAATCACCTCCAGCACATTCACTGGGTGGATGTTTTGGATATTACACATTTTTTTCTAAGTGCTGAAGGGCTCATTTATCAAGGGCAAATTTCAAACAGCGTCTGGCTCCAGACCGAGGGCTCGCTTCTTTCTCTCTTTCATATTTCTGTTAGTTGAATGCCTTCGAGTTGTTGACAAGACGAGCGAATCAGAACTTGCAGCCCCCCCATTCCTGGTCGAGAAAAATAACCTCTGAATGTTGCAGCCTCCCTTTAAGGATAGTAGTGGAGTTTACGGGATTCACGGAGTCAGAAACGCTACACACCCCTCACCACGATCCGACATCCTGACAATTCATCTGGCTACATATAGAACACGTCTCCTCCTGCACTGAACACTGGCCACACACGTTCTTTTTGAGGTACAGAATCATCAATTTGAACTAAATTCCTACGGGATAGAGTCCATCTCTAGAAGAACAGCCTGATGAAGAAACAAATGAAGTTCTGAAAGTTTCACAAGACAGAAGGAGAGGTTGTTAGACTGAAGGCTAGTAAAAACGTATTCAGTACAATCCCACATTTCTAATGTAAGGTAGAAGTTAACTTTTTTATAACCAAAGATTTCACTAAACACTAACAACTAAAATAACCCAGTCGACAGAATAGATGTAATACAAACGATCTGGTTAGGTTCAGGCACAAAACACACCTGTATCCCTTTTTCCACCGGGTCAACTGACTCTGCAGTAGACCTGGGTTTGATCTAAATGTCAGACCCAGGTGAACACGCTGAATTCCATCACACGTATCAACATCCAGTGGTGGTGCGTTAATGAGGAAGGAATTTGGGATGCGGCCTATTAAGGCCGTTTTATTACCGGACACAGTGTTGGAGCTGTGACGAGCGCACATCAACCCTCCCTACATGCTTACAGCTGCCCAACACTGACGTCTCCTCCTGTCCTTGTCTATCATTAGTAAACACTGACCACAAGTTTGGAGGAAAGTATGATGAAGCGCTCGCTGAAGCATCAAAAGCCCAGTAATGGTGTTCCAGATATAGACTTGTAGTTCTCGAGACCGGTCACGGTCTCAAGACCACTTTTCCGTGGTCTTGGTCTTGTCACGGCCTCGACAGTCTTTGGTCTTGGTCTTGGTCTTGATACTCTCTGGTCTTGGTAGTGTCTTGGTCTCGGTTTAGGCGGTCTTGACTACAAGTCTACTCAAGACATAAATGCATTCATGATGTAGTATGCCTTTTGTTCTACAGTTTGAATGTATATGTTTATGTATCTGTTCTTTGTGATGTCTGTGTTATATTGTTCTTGTCCCACTGAACTACAGCTACAACTACAACTTGATGAAGTGTGTTATAATTGAGATGCCATTGCACACATCAAGGTGACCAGTTCTTCCTCTTGTTAATGTACAATTTGAAGTACAATTTTGTACTATTTGTACTATAAACTATTTGTATTTTGCATTTAATTTAATGCATTTTTTGGTGCACCTGCGTGCGGGTTCTACAACTCATGCAAAATGGCAAAAAAATAGTCTTTTTTTGGTCTCGGTATCGGTCTCGGTCTCGAGCTGAACAAGTCTTGGTCTTGACTTGGTCTGTCTTGGCCTTGGTCTTGGTCTTGGTCTTGATACTCTCTGGTCTTGGTAGTGTCTTGGTCTCGGTTTAGGCGGTCTTGACTACAAGTCTATCCAGATAACCCTAACATGGACACACTGCATTCTGCATTGGCACTAAACGTTTAAACTCAACGTAAATCACGGAAGAGTTGTGGAATCGTCAGTTCTGACAGTCCTGTCGTACTGACTTACCGCTACATTTAGAGCAGCAGCAGCAGCATCATGAAAGTCAGAGCCCACAGCACTAAAGCTGGGTTAAACGAATTAGTTTGCATAAAATGTCATATGACCACATCTAAAAGAATTTTTTTTATAGCCGTTCTGAATAGCCACGCTTGGGGCCAAGGCCAAAAGCCTGCCGTCATACAGAGGAACAGGACAAGATAGGACTGAAGGGGCTTCAACAGCCTCACCTTAAAGGTACTCATGATGTTGCACTCAAATGTCCATATGAAAAGTTAAAAAGTTGCGTGAGGAAGGAAGAAGTAGAGCTTGAGCAAGAGTTTCACACCTCTCCTACTGTCACACCCCCACACACCAGTCACTACATGGTCAGAGCTCCGACAATTAGTCGATTGAAGGAAAATTAAACGGCTACTAATTAAAGGCTACTGTAAAAATACAAATCTCAAAAAGAGATCCAGATCCAAAAACGTTTTTGCATTGTTACCAAAACTTCACACCAGCGCCGGTTTTTCAATCGATCAATTTCAAACGGTTCTCGGCCCGAGTTCCAACCAGGAGCCTTGCCTGAGCGAGCGCTGCACAGTAAATGTAATACAGTGACTCCAGTTCTGCTACAGATGCCCACTGATTGAGTCACGCCTAACCAACTTTGAATACGCATGCATGGAAGTGAACATGTATTCTGTCATCTGCCTTTTAAGTTCTATTTTTGTGCATGTAGGCTAAGTGGAAGACGAGAGCAGAAAAAAAAAGCCTGCAGCGAGTTGGGCCGAGCCACGCAGAGGCCAGGAGTAATCGCAGCACGAATGAATTTGCCAAATAAGTGTTGTGCTGCAGCCAAAGGCACTTTCCCTCACAGGGGAATTACACAGGGTGATCTATCTTCATACTGGAATAGTCTTTTAATGTATTGTGCATAATTTATGAAGGTTTCCAAGAAAATGGATGTTTAACACTCCCATTCCTCAAGATTACAGTCCCAAATGTGCAACTTTTCATCCTAAATAACAGCGAGTGTACTTTCATTAACACTTTCTGACAATAATTTCAGCAAAAATTATGCTTTTTGCATCAGTGAAACATGTACAGTCATTTTGAATTAAATGAGTCCAAACGGCTTTGGAAAGACAATATAAAAAAAAAAGCCTAATTTAGAATCCTCAGTCCAAACATGATGATTAACATCGAGGCCATTTCCACAATGCCTGATGGCATAATATTGATTCTAACACTCACTTTTCATTCAGCTTAGTCTACCGCTGGCTGTCAGGGTCAGCAGCACAGCGTACAGTACATATAGAGAACTCTCGGGAGTCCTGCCTGCTGCTTTTCCCTTACATCAAGATAGCATCTCACCAAACGTCATTCAAAAAGCTACTATTTTTAAGGAAAACTTGATTATCTGCAATTGTGTCGTTTGGCATAAATAGTTAGGCGGCCTCTCTGATTCACCAGGACTGACACTATCATTCAGTGTATTGATAGGATACACTGCAGCAGTAAAACTGCTTTGTCTGTTGTATGCCCAGTTTTCTTAGACCAAAATTCACAGGACCACTGATGTGGTCAGGACCAGCACGGATATTTCCACTTATTTAGATGAAACTGGGCGTTCCATGCGGACGGTTAACAAAACGTGTTTTTCCACCAGAAACAGGAAGCACAGAAGAGACGCACAGATTCAGACCTGTGATAACAAACAACATGTGGAACAACAGTGTGTGGTTTGGGAGGTTTGAGGGCCTGACAGTGTGCTCACAACAGTCCAATTCAGGGGCTGTGCTGCAGCTTCATGCAATCAATGATATTCTAAGATGTATGAGTGTATCTGCTTATCAATGCCTCCTGGTTGTAAATAAAATCAAACACACATGTATATTTGGGTATTTGTCCTCACAGACCAAGCAGCTTTTACTTTGATGAGAAGTAACTTTTATAAATGTTTGCTACACAAACCTCTTTCTCTTATTGTGAAATGTAAGCTTTTTTATCACCAGGCTTGTTAGGATGTTAATCAAACCAGCTGCTGCATTTAAGGTTTGCTGATCAGAAGAGCAGAGGACCGTTCAGGGTGTCACTGACTTCAGTGTGACACAGGACAGAACACGTGACATCTGATGGTCTCCTGCTGTCTGACAACCATCCCCTTAATAAATTGCTCATTTCAACAATACTATAGAACTGGATATAATTCAAATATTGCGATATGTATGAGATATTTCAGGAGTCGTGCTCGCTGCGCTTTCACTCACATCACGAGAAAGTCTCACCAAACTTAATCGAAAAAGCTTATAATTTAAGCAAAATCTGATTACAGGCTAAAATCATATGTAATATAAATCATCCAAAGAGCCTCTGTTATTCATTCGGACCGAGCCTTGAATTCGGCGCACTGATGAGATATAATGCAGCAGTGGGCTCAACAGTACGACCGCCTTGTCTGCTGAATCCTCAGTCTTCTTCTGCTAAAATGCACAGATCTGTGCTGAGCTGAGCAGCGTCAGCCTGTTGATGAAGTTATACCTTATTAAAACGTGACGGCCGCTTCTCACCTCATACGCATGCCGTGTGGATCAGTGTGCTTTATCCGTTCAGAAAAAATCCCGTGTCGTGTTTAACGTGGGGTGCGCTCAGAGGGTTCAGCGAACATCGCTTTAATTGACACATTTTTAAATGGAGTTTTGACTTAAGGAGGACAGTCGCCCTAAATGTGTGAACTCAAGCAGAAGGGGAAATAAATGAAAGCGACCCATCAGCGGGTACTCACGGTGAGCTTCTCCTCTGAAGGTGTTTTCAGTCAGCCGAGCCTGGTGCAGGTGATGCTGCGGCGTCCTGGACTCCACGGCGCGCAGGAGGACACACGAATGGAGGAGTGGAGCTCTGCGGGCTGAGGAGAGAAAAACACAGTGGGCAACATCAACCCAGGCAAGGTCTTTCCTGGCTGCTCCAAAAGCTGCCTTTTCTTATTGGACCGGAGGAAAGAGGTGGGCGCAGAAAAATGAGGCCACATTGGCGCATTAAGCGCCGGCAGACGCACTGATTGGACACGCTGCTTATACACCGACAGAAAAAACTGTTTTTATACGCCATGTGTAACACTGGGCTCTGTGGAGCAGCACCACGGACAGGCTTCAGCGTGTGCACTGTGGAATACGACGGGCGTTATTTGATTTTTTAATAAATAAGTAATATGTTAATGTTATATCCAGAAACACATGAAATGCTCGACACATTTTGTGCTTCACTTCTTCCTAAATATACTGTATGTGTGATATTTCAGTTTTAATTTCCCTCAATATTATTTACCTTTGTATTATTCTTCATATTTATTGACTTGACATTTAATTTTCCATTTCTATTTATTTACATATCCATTCTTAAATGTGTTTGCTTACGTATTCTTTTCCCTTTGCATTTTGCAAAGTGATACATAAATAAATGCACACAGAAATACATATATGAATACATTAATTAGGATAAAAAGATAAAATGGTAAAACAAGCGGAATCACCACAAAGATAAATTAATACAGAAGCAAGTTAAAACAGAAATGTATGTCACATTTTTAAAATGTATAATGGCTATATTTATTTGAAGTATTATTACTGGTGCATTTAATGGGATGTTAAGCTATTATTTGAGCCATTCATTTATTTATTTTGTCAGTTTCATTCCTCCATAATGAGTAACTTCAACTTAGAAAATATTATATAGTAAGAATAATATCATATATATATTATACGTACAGGCATGTATTTATGTTTAATGTCACAATGTAAATATGGATATTAATAATTTGTTTGTTTTTTGTTGGACAACACCCTGCCTGCTCCACACAGACAGTATTGTAGGTTTTATTGTAATCACTGTGTTTGTTCTGGAGCTGTCATCACTTCATTTAGACAGCGTGATTCTGTGAAAAGCTCAGGAAAAGATCCAGTGATGGACCTGGAGCCTTGTCAAATCATCTCCAAGGTCAAGGATGAAAGCTGATGTGCAGTTGGTGTTCTAAAGATTTTAAGGGAAATCAATAGCATTGAAGTGGAAATATTTGTATTATTATTCTATCTTTTAATTAATATTCCTTTTCTGGAGCCATAAAGGTAAAAAGATGGAGAGGATGAGTTTAACATATTCCCCATGTACAACATGTTGTTTCTGGCTCCTTCTCGTCACTATGAGGCTCAGTCCTGACCCTCTGAAATCTGTGAACCAGAACAGCTCCACATCTCTACCAACATCTGGATTTACTCGAAGTTATTAACATTCCTGACTCTACTGGAGCTATGAATTTGGACTTTGAGGAAACTCATTACAGTGAAATAGTTCAGATGATAAACATCATTTAGAAACACTGAGGGCTTTGCTTGTGTTACAGCAGACTGGGTTAATAAGAACGACCTCCGATGACACTCTGTGACCTCCTGACCTCCACCGCTGAGCTTCTTGCTTTCTTGTTTGGGAGTTTTGAGAAGAACAACTGACTTTTATTAGTATGAATGGAAAAATATTCAAAACAAAGATCTGAAGTGACGGGTACATTTCTTTTTTTTACCAGCTCATAAATCTTTATGAGCTTTAATTAGTCCTAAAAGTTCCACAGTGGCAATGTTTTCTGATGGGAAGCTCAGCTTTAAAAATGTGATTAAATATGGTTATCATCAGTGCTTTTTGTGTCTGGACGTCATGTTTTGTTCCCGTTTTTATTTTCTGTCATTTACATCGTTCACATGTGATCGAGCTCATGCACCAAATTCAGAATGCTAACATTTTTAGCTTAGCAACTGCAGTGAAGATTTCATCTTTAAAAAAGGCTGTAAATTTATATTTCAGATCAGTTTGCCATCTCGGGGCTTCTGCAGACTTGGATTACACCAGACATGGAGACTATGATGTTTTTTGGTTGTTGTAGTCCCCAGCTACGTCAGTTGTTTAGAATGCTGCAACATTGTTTAAATTTAAGGCTGCAAACTAACGATTATTTCAATTGTTGATTACTTTCTTGATTCACTGATTCGTTGTTTGGTCTACAAATGGTGAAAAATATCGATCAGTGTTTCCCAAAGTCCAAGATGATGTCATCAAATGTCTTGTTTTGTCCAAACCCAAAGATATTCAGATTACTGTCAAAGAGGAGGAAAAGAAACCAGACAGAATTCACTGTTAACAAGCCAGAGTCGCAGAAGATTTATTATTTTTTTTTAAAGATTCCTCAGTGATTAATGGATTATTAAAGTACTTAGCAATTAATTGTTGCAGCTCTACTCAAACTATTATATCATCACACATTTTGTCTTCTACGGGATACATCGAAATCTTTCCATGAATGGTAAAAATCAATATCTATCAATAACAATGGATGCAGCAGTGTTTTTCACCCTGGTCCTGAGGCCCCCCACCCTGCATGTTGTAGATGTGTCCCTGATCTGATTAATGGATCGTTATCAGGCATCAGCAGAGCTTGATGACGAGCTGATCATTTGAATCAGGTGTGTTGGAGCAGTGTGCAGGACATACGCTGACCTACACAACTGATGCCCCGTTTACACGAAGGGAAAACGCAGATATTTCCATGCGGTTTGGCCTCTCATTTACACGAAAACCCCGTTTTTAATCACAGAAAACGATTATTTCTAAAAACTCCGGGCAAAGTGGAGAATTTGGAAAACTCCGGTTATGTGTTGTCGTGTCAACTGGGAGAAACGGTGTTTTAGGTGCTCACGCTCATTAGGCTATGTGCCAGAAAATGCTTAACGTCATGTGAGCGTTGTTTTGAAAGGAACAGGAAGTCGCTCGTGTTATTCGTTGTTGTTGATTCTGAGGATTCTGATTGGCTTGCATGGCTTTATCCTTCTCCCTACACTGCCGCCCAGAGGTTTGGCAGAGTTATAATGGCGCTCGACAGCGTATTTATGCGGGTTGATGTAAATGACAACTTTTTTGAAAACGAAGGGGGGGAAATATTCGTTTCTCTAAATACCCTGCTACGTATAAACGTGGCCTTAAAGTCCCTACATGGAGCCAATTTAACAAGCATAGAAGAGAACCTGAGGAAGTAACATCAGAAGATATCGGACAGGGTTTATTCTGCACGTGTGCTCCCTCAATGCAAAAAAGTGCTTAATCCAATCTATACTACTGTCCAAGGTCCAAACAATACACTTCAGAGTTTTGAAGTGTCAGTACAATATGATGACTGTCATTCAGCCAGAGAACTTTAAGACACAGCCACACACCATGATGAATGTTAGTTAAGGAAACTTTTAGACTCGTTTCCAGAGGGTAGGTGTAGCAGTGGAAACAAGTCCCACACTGATTATTTTGAGCACATCAGAGTGAACTGAACCCACCGTGGGTGTCTCAGAGAGTGGAGTGTTTGTGGCCTTACAACAGCTACTGGACATCTTCCAATCAGGAGTTTAGGAAACTGTAGTCCTCCTTCACTGCTGTCCATACAGAGTCTGAAGAGCAGTTTATTTGGTCTGATACTATGACTTTTCATATACTTTTGTCAGCTTGTATAATTTGGATATTTATAAAAAAAATTGAAGTTACTCACTTAGAGAGTTCAGATACTGTAGGATGTATTCAGTCTGCAGCACAAAAGCTGCAAGCAGGACAGGGGAAATCATGAATAGTCACATCTATTAATGCTCGGAAGCGTCAGGTTAGTATTTAGGACCCAAACGCAGATCAGAACAGGAGGCAGGATGGGGGAACGAAAAGCGAGCTTTATCTAAAACAAAGCTGAGAAAACACAAAAACCATCAAAAACTAGAAAACAGAGGACCAAACAAAGTAACAACTAAGGCTAAGTAAAGTACAACTAAAATGCAAAGTTCAAATCAAACATGAAAAAACCAAACGTCCAAATCCAAGAAAACGTACCGTAACTGACAAGGAGTGAAGAGGAACTAAGGCTTAAATGCACAGACACTGATGAGGGGACGAGGAGCAGGTGAGGAGAGAGAGGAGGGACGAGGGCAGGTGAGATAACGAGGGGGAAGCACAGAGGAGAAATATCACAGGCAGACAAACATGCAACAAGGTGGAAAGGAAAAACAGGGAAAAAACACAGAAGAGACACTGACCAGACACAAGAGGGCAAGGAAATCCGAACAAGAGACACAACAAAACACAGAACCATAACTAGAAGTATAAACTAATAGTTTAATTTCAAGACAAATAATTAAAACTGGAAATAGTGGAAACAACATATGACCAGATTAACTGCTAACTGCTAACTGTAGCTGCTGTCGTTGGCAGGGAGGTCGAAACTGTTATTTCTTAACAGTCTGTTGATGATTGTAGTTAACCATGACTATTTTCAGCTACGGTTCTTACACGTACACAACATAACATGTGTACTTATTCTAACCCAAGCCACAATGTTTTCCTAAACCTCACCGAGCGTCTCAGTTTTTTTTCCCAAACTGCTGCGTATGACGAGAACGCATATGTTTACTGATCTTGGGAATGCATGGTGTCATTTTGGGACTCACTGGCAATTGACCTCTTCAGTGGTTTATTTATGAGGTATAGGTATGAGTGTTGTTTTGAAATTAGCAGTAGTCCAATACGCAAATGTAATATATGTTATATATGGAATTCACGTATACAGTATATGTGCATATGTACAAACTACATATGAAACTTTTCATATATTAACATATATGTCTAACCCATACAAATATGTAGGTTTATGTATGTAAATGACATATTTTGACTGAATGTCACATGTATAATTTTCAGTTCATATAACACCTGTATTTGTATAAATATGCATAGAATATTGTACATATATCAGTCATTTTAATTTATTGACTATTTCTCTTTCCCAGTGTAATTATACTGTGACAAACTTTTATCAGTGTACATGTCCAGAAGCTCCCAATCTCTGGGTAATGAAACACTAAAAACTATAACTGTGAAATGTGAACAATGTGGGACCACTGTGTTTTCTGTCCGCCCTCCCCTTTACTGGGACATGTGCTCAGGTTAATTCTAGTGCATTGACTCGTTTACTGTACTCTGCCGGGCGAGAGAGAAAACCCTGCAGCAAACTCTCCTCTGATTAATCACCAACACCACTCAGGAGGCACGGCGAGATTTATAACACCGTGAATGTCATTAAAACACGAGCTGCTACTTACATTCTTCTTTCTGTTATTCACTGAACAGGTGAGGATGTGGAGAACACAGAGGGGAAAGCGGCGTTAAAGACGCCTCTGTGCTGGGCTGTTTGCTTCTCTTGTAGGTTTGTCGGCATCTCTCAGCAGATCTGAATGAGTCATGTGTGAGAAACATGTGAGTGAGCCGGAGGGAGCGGAGCTGATCCTGAGTCAGAGCAAATCACAGAGGCAGACAGTGAGGACATGAAAGGACTCCAGAGAAGAACAGCAGAGAACATCAGAGGAACCAACACACAGAGGAGCTCTCTCTCTCTCTCTCTCTCTCTCTCTCTCTCTCTCTCTCTCTCTCTCTCTCTCTCTCTCTCTCTCTCTCTCCATTCATATTCCTGTCTCTCTAAAGATTGAAGGCAAATATAACAAAACTCATGTACTTGCAAACGTATGGTGGCCCAGAGGGGCCAACACGTTTTGATAAAATAAATGAGAATAAGAAGCAACAGGAGAGAGAATTATTCACCAACCTGACTTGACCAAATGCTGCATTTACATTTTTCCTGCCAGCACAGACAGCAACACAAACGTTGCTTTCAAAATAAAAGAACGAAAGCTGTCAGAATAAAGTTGATGGATTATGTTTTTCAAGCAGGTTTCCCATATTTGAAAGTTGACTTTCATTTATTAAAATGTTTGACTCATTGGACTGTATGAAACCTGAAGATGCAGTGAGGGGAGAGAAAAGAATGTATGTTCACATTTGACTAATGCTTTGAATTAATAATTTAAGCTTACAATACTTTAGATAGATAATTAGAGGTCTCTAATCTATAATGCTTTCACATGAATTGATTTAACATAATGTTGAATAATGATCTACTATATGTTTCAGGAATGTTGAAGATAACACAACCTTGTTCAAAAGTAGAGCCAGGCTGTGTTTTATTTATTTTTATTTAAGTCTTCATTTAGTTTTTCAATGGACATGAAAATTAACACAAATAAGCAAGTATGGAAGTTTAAATATCACAGACAAAATCAAACCGCACAGACTAATCAAAGCACAGGTTTGTCTTCACAGTGCACATAGCATTAATAATTGAAGAGTCCACCAGCTCAGCACCAGTCTTTGAAAAAGTCCTCAGCTGACCCACTGTGGGAGTTGAAAACTAAAGAAAAGTCAAAATAAATCAAAAAGAGAGCCCATCCTTCCACCTGTATAACAGTTTCCAGAAAATTCAATATTCCATATAGTAGTAAAAGTAGCTGTAAAACCTGTTACAGCCAGAATAAATGTTGGCAATGTACATTTCTGCAAACCACAGATATGTTGAAACTCTACGTTTCTTTATGTTAAACCTTTACATTTCTTTGTGTTGAAACTTTACATCTCTTTATGTTAAACCTTAACACTTCCTTGTTTAAACTTTACATTTCTTTTTTACCTGTATTGACATGTTGAAACTTTACATTTCTTTATGTTGAAACTTAACATTTCTTTATGTTAAACCTCAACATTTTCTTGTTGAAACTTTACATTTAATTTTTTTTAACTGTATTGACATGTTGAAACTTTACATTTCTTCATGTTGAAAAATTACATTCCTCATGTTGTGAAAATGTCGTGGTTATGTAAGGAAAAGATCATGTTTTGACTTAAAATGTCTCTTTTTGTCCAACCAAACACAGCTGGAGATGTCCAGAGTCTAAATAATAATAATAATAATAATAATAATAATAATAATAATAATAATAATAATAATAAAACATTGAGCTGCGGTCACTGACTTGTTGGCCTTCTCATCTGTCACTTCAATTGAACGCACAAACTGTAGTTTATTTTTTACCCACATACACTGTCCAGCTGTCACAAATACTCACTAGAGCTAAGAAAAAATATTTCTCCTTTTTGAGTTTTATTGTTTGATAAAATCTCCAGTGACCTGCTGCTTTAGAATAATTACTGAATTACTTTAAAAAAAAATGTAAGTAAATATTTGTGAGCTGCTTTATGTCTTCAGTGGGAACCCGCAGTCTTGGAGCTGAGAGCCAACAACAGAAGGTCAGAATGAATTAAGAGACAGTTGGCTTGAGACTTTTGATTAGATTTGATGGGAACAAGACATGTACATTAACAACAGTCTCATTCTTTAAGGCCCTCATTATTATAGTTTATATAACGTATTCACATAGATGAAACAAGCTCATTAGCGGCAGCTGAAAAGTTTATGTGACCATGCTGAAGTAACCTGACAGTACTTTGAGATGATGAATACAGTGTAGTCCCTAAAGAGCACTGATTGAGTGAAAAATTGTCTTTTAAAATAGATGTATGTTTAGGAGCCACATTCCTTTACATTGATGTCACAGCACAGAGGAATGAAGTCAAACCATTAGCTGTGTGAAAAGGAGGATATCACTGCAGAGACTTTGAGGTATGAAGATTAAAGTATGAGAAGCCACACAGTGTGCACAGCTCCACAGAGGGATCTCCACGGCTCTTCGTCAGGTCCTGTTTGATCCGACAAAAACCCCCTCGTGGATCCAAACACTGTTTGATGGTCTAATGATTGTGTAGAGGAGTACTGTTCAGTGTGTGGGCTTCCATCTCCTCATCACCGTAAAAAAGATATGACTGTTGGCAGTCATGTAAAATATACACAGGTTTTATTAATGGGCGAAATATGCAAAACCACGGTTGATGTTCTTCAAATGCATGTGAATATCAAGTCGGTTTGAAGTTTTTCCATAAACACCAGTCTGTGGAGCTCATGATGAGAAATATAACCGTATAGAAATACTCACAGGATTCTCTCCTCTCTCTTATGTGATCAGAAACGTCAGGTTGAACAGCTCAGTCACCTGAAGCAAATGTCATTGTACATTTTTTTCAAACCATCGATAAGTGAGATGTATATGCTTCATTCGTTCTACAATATGTACCTTATCATGTTCAGGTTACATACGTATGAGGTAGACTTGTAGTCAAGACCGCCTAAACCGAGACCAAGACACTACCAAGACCAGAGAGTATCAAGACCAAGACCAAGGCCAAGACAGACCAAGTCAAGACCAAGACTTGTTCAGCTCGAGACTGAGACCGATACCGAGACCAAAAAAAGACTAGTTTTTTGACATTTTGCATGAGTTGTAGAACCCGCACTCAGGTGCACCAAAAAATGCATTAAATTAAATGCAAAATACAAATAGTATATAGTACAAATAGTACAAAATTGTACTTCAAATTGTACATTAACAAGAGGAAGAACTGGTCACCTTGATGTGTGCAATGGCATCTCAATTATAACACACTTTATCAAGTTGTAGTTGTAGCTGTAGTTCAGTGGGACAAGAACAATATAACACAGACATCACAAAGAACAGATACATAAACATACACATTCAAACTTTAGAACAAAAGGCATACTACATCATGAATGCATTTATGTCTTGAGTAGACTTGTAGTCAAGACCGCCTAAACCGAGACCAAGACACTACCAAGACCAGAGAGTATCAAGACCAAGACCAAGACCAAGACCAAAGACTGTCGAGGCCGTGACAAGACCAAGACCACGGAAAAGTGGTCTTGAGACCGGTCTTGAGACCGAGACCGGTCTCAAGAACTACAAGTCTAGTATGAGGTGACTTTCATGTCAGAAGACGGAGGGGATGGAGCGGTGACAACTAGCTGAGACAGCTGCCAAGCAAGAGACCACTGTTTGAGGTGGCACGTCAACACTGATGAGCACAATGAGTTAATAACAGTCCAATACTCATAACATGTCATAATATGTGTTTGTCAGCAAGCTTAACTGGATGTTGCGTATTATGTTGCATTGCTAACTTGACCCCAGACTCCTTCACATGCTTAGCTGACTCCAGGGGGTAAGTAGAGCGTCGTAGTTTAGAGCTTAAGGTCACTGACCGAGCTGGAAGTGAGATGTGTTGAACATGACTGCATAGCTGTCTTTGGATTATGGTTATTTATTCATAGCGGGCCTCCACGTTCCTCCATGTCACTCCAACATGTTTTAATCCCTGTTGGAAGTCCTGAGATTGGACTGTCAGGAGACTTGTTGCAGCTTGGTCCTGTAATCCTCTTCCTGCCTGTCTCTCCTTGTGTTTACTCTAGGTCATCCTGCGCTGTCACGGAGTATCAGCTGGTGATGAGACAGAGTGTCTCTGTCAAAGTCTCTCTTCAATGCCAGGCTCCATTTGGCAAGTGCAGGAATGTAGGACAGCCAAATTACACAAGTCATTTAACACTATAGGCAAAGGAGATTTAGTAAAAAAAGTGTCCACACCTGTCTGAGAGACGCGTCGGTCTGAGAGGGAAGTCAAATGTCGGAGACGACAGAGGAACATGTCCACTGCTTCATATACTCAGTATGTTGAAGGTGGCTAACAATGAGCTCTGATTACTTTTAATTTGACACTGTGCTCTTCACATAGTATCCATTAATAATGAGTCCTAATGGCCCGCAGCAGCACTGATCCTTGTATTGATTAGGTTTTGTAATCATAGCAAAGGCTTCAGAGGCCTGTGGGGATGAGTCAGTTTCTTCTCCTGTCACTTCCGTATCTCCTTACAGACGCGGCGCAGTGGAGATCACAGGACGGCATCAAACAACATCACCTTCTCGAACACTGACTCTTCCAAATGATTTCAGAGTTTTTCTTTTCGGTCCCTGAAGCCGTCACACATTTCACCCTCATCAGCACTTTTTCCGAGAAGCTTTCAGTGACGCGATGTAAGTACTTTGAGTACTGTACTTTCGGTGTGCTCATGTGTGTCAAGTCAGAATGTGGGAGCAACGCAGACGGTGTCTTCCATTCAAACAAACATTAACAGCTGTTTCCTGTATTTGAGTGACAAGATAGATCCCCTCTTCTGTCAGAAAGGGACATTTGATGTGCGTCATGCTGTTTCTTCTCATTTCCCGAAGGTCTTAACCGTGACTATCAACAAAAAGTCTAAAATACCAAAAAAGTATCCAGACAGAGTTTTCTTCTCCTCTCTTCAGACTGAATAAAACAACATCTCGAGGTGAACCCACCTCAGGATGCACAGAGGTGTGTTCACAATTGAATGTTTGGAATAACTGGCAGGAGCAGACATCATGCAGGCAGGAGGCTGCTTGCACAACAATGGGAGTACGTGCCATGGAAGCACAGACCGATTTATGCTGATGTGGGTATGTTACATAAGTATTATAAATTTAATGGGGAAGATGTTTTTACAGCTCAGCAGCTCTTCACAACAGAGACTATCTTTAGCCTGCTCTGATTTTATACCACACTCTCAGAAAATAAGGTACAGAATTTTACCTTTAGGGGTACAATGGCTTGTCACTGGGGCAGTACCCTCTGAAGGTACAATTTTGTACCCTTGACACTGGGTACTTATTTGTACCCTTGTGGTTTGTACCTTATAAAGACCAATCTTGTACCTCTGGTGGCAATTTTGTACCCTTATTTTTAAGTACAAAAATGGATTTTTTTAATTTTTTTTTTGTATCTGGATTATACAAAAGACAAATACATTTTAAATTTATCAGAATGTATTTTTTATTTTCACATTTCAATGTCATTTAACTTTAAACAATGTAAAATTGTCCATTGCAGGCAAGTCTATTCTCCACCAACCTTAAAACTGCATACATGAAAATAACACTCGTGACAGAAGATCTTCACATGTCAGTTTTGTACATCTTTAAATACTATGTCGAAGTGTGACATATAAGTTGACTGGTGGAGTCAATAGTGGTTTACTTGCCTAGTGACAGTTATTGGCAGAGGCGTATCACGTATCACCAAGGATCTAAATAGGTACTTTCTCACATAAAAAAATATTAAAACTTAAGAAAGTGATGTATTAACAGCGCTAAAGCGAGAATTAAAACAGCTTTTAGCAGCTCTACCGCTGCCGGTTGCCGCAAAATGCATTCTGGGAAACTTGCATACTGTATACTGCGGTGTGGACGGGCTCTTTGTCTGCCAGGCTGTAGGTAGCTGATTTTACTGTGCATCCATGGTTGGCAGTTTGTGAATATCATAACATACAATATTGACTGGATGATTAGTAATTTTTCATACCTGCAAATCTGCTAAAAAATATATATATATATATATTTCGAGGCTACTCAAAAATGGCTTAGAAGTTAAAATCTTCATTGAATACTTAAGGAAACAGTGAAACCTTCACATTTAAAAACTACTACTGAAGAAAGACTAAATAATTATTTAAACATATTAATATTTAGGCTACTGCCATTTGTAGAGCCTAATACAATTGTACCCCAGCATGTAGAAGAAAAGGTACATATATGTACCTTTTACCACTGGGGTACATAAATGTACCTTTTGGGCCCTCAAAAGGGTACAAACAGTTACCTTAAGGTCCAATAATGAGCCCTAGGGGGTACATTAGTGTAGATTGTACCTAGGGGTACAAAAAAGGACTCGTACTGTACCCCTATTTCTGAGAGTGCACACTGCCTCACTGTTGTTTTTGGTCCGTTGCTATTTTTCCTTTAAACGATGTTTTTAATTCTTCTATAGTAATGTTATGTGTAAAATTAGTAAATAATGTTATTATGACAAAATTATAAAAAAATTCACTGAAATAGAAAGATTATGAGAAACCTTTGTGAAAGATTTGCTTCTACTTTAACCATGATATCTCATAATCACACAAAATAAGTGTGAATATGAGTGTCTCTGAAGTATGAGATACTGTACAGAGAGAAGCCATTCATAAATAAACTCTAAAAATCATCAGATACACTACGTGGCCAGAAGTCAGTCGACACCCTTACTTATTATTATTCGGTTCAGGAGTTTCAGCCACTGCTAAATGGGGCATAAATCCACCATATAGGCATGAAATCTCCACAGACTAACATTAAGAAGTTTGATGTGTTGTAAAGAGCTCGGTGACTTTAAACGTGGCGTTGTCACAAGTCAGTTTGTGAAATTTCCACCCAGCTAGCTCAGAGCCCAAGTCAAATGTAAGTGCTGTTACTTTGAAAGGGAAGCACTCAGGAAAAACTACAGCTCAGCACCGAACAAGTGCTGAAAGCACATACAAACTGGTGGAGGGTAAATGGTCTGGGGCTGTTTTTCAGGGTTTGGCTGGACCCCCTAGTTCCAGTGAAGAGGTTTCTTGATGTTACAGGATACAAAGACATTTTAGTTAATATGTGTCTAAAGGTGGGGAAGGCCCTTTGCTGTTCCAGCAGGACCATGCACAAAACATCTTCCATACAGACAGTGAGTTTGGTAGAGAAGAACTGGATTGACCTGCACAGATCAGTGACCTCAATCCAAGGAATTAAAATGAGTCAAGCCTTCTTGTATAACATCAGTGCCTGACCTCTCAAATATGTTTTTGGCTGAGTGTGCAAAAATTCACAGACGCACTCCAAAATCTTATAGAAAGTCTCTTGTAGCAGCAAAGGCGGGCCCCATTCCATATCATGGTTTTAGAACGGGATGTTCAACAAGGTCATATTAAGGGGCTTTTCCACAAGCACTGGTGCAAGTAAAGCCAAGCCGAGCCCGTGGATCCTCTCCGGAGTGGGGTCGAAGCTGTCAGCTCCACCGCCAAGCGGGCTGTGATGAGCCATATCCCCCTCAAACAAGTGTGTGCTGCAAGACAACTCATGTCTGTGCAGAAGACATGAGAGTAAGTCTCTGTGATTTTGTCGCATCTTCCTGAATCTTTGTGGTTTTTAGTTCAGTTTTTCTCCAGTCTCTCCTGTTTGTACTTTCAGATATCTGCTTTTTTTAGCATTTCATCACGTTTGGATTGAGCTGCTTCAGATGTCGCGTTACTGCGGGCGAAAACCCAGCATTTCCTGATTTTACTGCTTCATAATAAAAGCTTTTAAATATTGAATTAAATAAATGCTGCGAGCTGGAGTGGAATTACAGCCGCTCCTTCGAATATTAAACAAGACTAAGAGCATCATCAGTTGAAGACACACCTTTAAGCAGAAGGCTATGTTGTCATGGAGATAAAACTTTCAGGCGCCAACCGAGCCAGCACATGTGGACGGTAAAGCCAAAGGTGTGACAGACTTTTGAGACACAATGATGAGACTCAAACGTGAGACACATAGTGACAGATAT
The DNA here is from genome assembly GCA_039737535.1 of Lagodon rhomboides. Classification (NCBI taxonomy): domain Eukaryota; kingdom Metazoa; phylum Chordata; class Actinopteri; order Spariformes; family Sparidae; genus Lagodon; species Lagodon rhomboides. Next base: position 11,037,146 of record CM077807.1, read on the forward strand.
GACAGTGTCTGATAATTACGTGAAAGTCCAAATGACTGGGATAAAACACTTTGTTATGGTGGGTTTTATTTAAAAACACATTTTCATGTGAGACAAAGTTATTTACGCTCCAGATACTCAGTTCAATACTACGGCTGTACTGTGTGGGAGGAGGATTGGGCACTATAACACACACACACACACACACACGCTCAGTGTCGGTGGAGTGATTTCCACATCTCTCCCGTCACATGTCGATCTGCTCACTGATGACAGTTTGATAATATTTTCATTCGGCTTGTGGCTCAGTGTTTCCCGACAAGATGTTCATTCACATGGATCGGCGGAGTTGCTATGGTTATCGCTGATGAGTCACTCGGTGTTGGGAGATGATCTTATTCTGAATACAGCAAAATGAGAAGACGCCGAAAATAGATGAGTGGGAACTGTGCGGAGGTGTTGATAAAAACAAGGCAGATTTGTTTGTACGGGCACTATTTGATTATTAAGTGTTGTGAATACTGATGCAGCCGAAAACAGACATTTAAAAAGGGAAAACACGTAACAGCTGATTGTTAAATGTACAGTGATTTATTACTGAAGAGGAAATGTGGATAATAAAACTGAAAAGATATCCATTACAGTCAACATGAACAAATATTTGTGTGGGAGCAGGGGGCAGCATCCTTTAGTCAGTGGGTGAGATGGGTCGGGGTGTCAGGCTCCTCCTTTAAACCCAGGGATATACCAGGTTGGGTTTCCCCTCACAAAATCCAGTCATAGTCTGGGATCTATCAGTAAACGTCTGTAGAGGTACGTCAGTCTCACACAGTTGAGCTGTAGCTGCTGTTAGCTGGGACCTTGCTCTTCTTCTTGCCTCATCCTCTTCCGCAGCTGCTCGCCGATATCAGCCAGAGGGTTCATTTTAGCAGAGAGGGTCTTCACCGCGTCACTGAACCGGCTGCTCTCTGTTTCCCTACAAAAAGGCCAAACACGTAAAATGTTCAGATAAAGTTGGCTGCTAAATGTGCAGGATGACAGAACCCGATGTCAAAAGAAGGAACAACGTGAAAAGCTGCTTACAGGAGTTTGCGTTTCTGTGACTGTTTCATCTGACTGAAGTCTGTCGGCTCGGGTCTCTTCACCGGCCTGAAGGGAGGAAGGACGAAGAAAAGGACATGTTTACATTTACCACTAAGACAACATGCAGTGCATCCTCATTCCTGAACAACTCAATAGGCCGACTCCCAAAACAACATACATGTATTGTAACTGGAACATGTAAGTTCAGCGTGTGGATGCTTCTTGGTTCGGTTTAGGTATTAAAACCACAAACAGTGATTACTTTTTAAATATCTTTTACTTCAGTCTGTCTTACAAACTAAAACTGGTAAAACAGAGACAAATGGAAGGGTATCAACAAGCCAACGGCCTTAACTTCAACATATTGTGGCTGAAAAAGGGCGAAAATGATTGTGTGCGCCAAAATGTTTTGTTTCTGTCACAGCCATTTGGAGCTGGAGCTGATCAACGCCATCCATTCACACTGAAGACAAAAGCCAGATGTTAGCAGGTGTTAGTGGGTTTATACCAAATTTGCGACCACATGAATAACTACTTACGACACATAAAAGACGCGGTGCAGGAGGCTCCACAGCAGAACTGGATTGAATTGTAGGCAGGCGTAGCTGCTGAATTGAAAGATCCCGCTGTATAAGTCTGACCCGGACAGGACTGATGCTTCTGTAGAATTGCTGTGACTGCTTTTATTTGGCTTTGCATCAAATAAGCAGGTTTTGTTTTTGATGGCTTCTCTGTTTTCAGCTTCTTTATCACACAGTTATTTCACAGACTCTACCTTTAACCTCGCCTGCCTCTCTCTTATCACTGACAGCCACTCCACTTGAGTGAGCTCAGGCTCTGGATCAGTCCTGGATTGAAGGTGTTTTTCAGTGGGATGCTGATGAGACCTGAATCTGGATTTTGGCCGCACACACTCACAGACCAGACCAGGTTCAGCTGCCTGACCTTCTGACCTGCCAAATGACCCTGAGACCTGTTTGAGCAGCGACAGTGAGGCTAATCCATCTTCCTGACGAGGATTTCAAATGACTCATTCTGACAGGAGACAAGAGTGTGGACACGAGCCATACAGCTGTCTGACCACTCTGCATAGGCACAGAGTGTCCTAACCATTGTCTGGAGGAGCTGCAAAATCAAGGGGAAAAAAGTCATATTCTCATAACATTGTAACTATTTAACCTTCATTCTTTAAATCTAATCTATCTTTTCCACTCTCAGGGGCCCTCTGTCTGCCAGAGTTCCCACGGGGAAGGCAGGAAAGAGAGTAAACCTGAAAACAGACTTTATCTCACTTCCACTGGAATCAGATCTCAGCCAGGCGTAAACACAACCTGTACTGTTTGGCTAAAGGTCGCCCAACTTGGCCTCTCTGCTATCTCAGACTGTCAATTCAATACAACTGCATTCATCTCTGTAAGTGAAACTGTACGTAGCAGCTCTTGTTCCACCCTGATGTCTGTCCTTATCACTGGCTCTTTACTATTCACAAAAACAAAGGAAAACATACCGTATACTAGGGTGGTTAATCAGCCCAATTTCTCGATTTGATTTGATTTCGATTATTGAAGTCTCGATTCGATTATTAACGATTATTGATATTCCATTTAACATCAGTCAGCTGCTGAATTATTTTACTTCTCTTTTGAGTAACACCTCACAGCACCTTCAACATTGTATAGAGTAACTGTAATATCCAAATTATTATTTTTTACTTTGTTTTAAATGTAGTCTTTCACTGTTACAAAAATGTCCACACTTGTGAATAAATGTCCAAATTCTATTTATTTATTTTATTCTCCATATAACAATATGCAGATGCTTTGGAACTTTCTGTGGTCACAGGACAGCTGTGTAATACCTTGTACCTCCGGGTTAAATTAGGTATGACAGCCAGTAAGAGGAAGACTCTGGTTTGTATTACAATTTTAAAAAATACATAAATAAATAAATAAATAAAAAAAAAAAAAATTAAATAAAAAAAAATTAAATAATCGATTTTTGGAAATTTAATAATCGAATCATAATCGTCAATATTATAATTGCGATTAATCAATAATCAATTTTTTTCACCAGCCCCACCGTATACTGCCTGCTGTTTTTTTTTTTTAAGACTCGTGCCCACATCTTTACAGAGACCTGTCTCCACCACAATATCTTGGATCAAGCTGTCGACTGGATGGGCAGACTGTGTTCTGAGGTGACCGAGAAGAGGACCACAGCTGATGAGAGGCGAACTGTGTTTAGAACATTGATGCTTGGTGCTCACACACACAGTCGATGGACGGACAGTGTTCACCTGCTGTCAAACTTTTAATATAAAGATACCAAACGCATCATCATCACCGTCTTGTTGCTGCTGCTTCCATTCACCCAATTTGTATATAAATAACTGTATACATGTTCTGCAATTTATGTATCAGGAAAGAGTTTATGAACTTTCATTTTGTTATGTGTAATGATGAATAAATTAATTTGTATACCTAATTTTTTTTCCAGTGAAGTCTGGAATCTGGACAAAACTTGTTTCTTGTACAATTTTTACACCAAAATGATCATGTATGTGCAGTTTAATAAATAATAGCAATTGTTTCCTTTCAAACTGAACAGCAGATAATAAACCTGATCAGACTACATCCAGAAGAGTTTAAACTAGTTTGTAACTGTCTTAATAAATAACATTGCTGAAGCATAACTGAAGCAGCAGAGGAGTAAGACATCTCACCCTTCTCATCTCTGTTGTGAGTTGCACAGGTGCAGTGCTAATCAGGCAGCTGGCACGGGTAGTGACAAGGAAGCCACTGACAACATCACCGTGGTTACGTTTTAATACCCATTATTTCAGTCTCTGTTTGTGTCACAATGTATTACTGACAGTGTGACAACAGTCAACAGATGGAGACTCGTCAGTCCGTCTGCTCATACTGACGCCATCGCAGCTGTCTTTAACTCGCATCTAATCTTCTCGAGAACAAAAGAAACGGGAGAATTACGGAGCACCACGCTTAAAATCGACACCTGATGCCTGCCACAGCGGGCACCTTGGCACTTACACTTTGTTCTTCCTGCTTTTGCGGCGAGCGGTGGGGGCTGTGGCTGCGGGGGCGATGAGCTGAGAGAGCTCCGGCAGGGCGTCGGCCAGCGGCCTCATGTCTCCCACGACGGGCGTGGCCTGCCTCCGGGCCTCGGCTGCCTGCTGCTCTTTGGCCTGTTTGATGGAGCTGATCTCTGAGAGGAGGAGGAGCGAGAGGGAGAGTTACATCCAAGCTGAACACGACAATGAGAAGTGAAGCAGGACTGAGTGTCAGTTAAGGGTAAATAACTGAATAACTGAAAATCAAGTCTGGTGTGTCCTGATACAGTAGAGACAATCAGTGTCCCAGAGGTCTTCTGGAACAAGCACTAATGACAGCTGAGGGGCATGAAGGAAAAATCAGAAGACTGACATTGAAAAACATCAAAATACAAAAATGTACGGAAATTGTGTTTTATTTTTCAGTGGAATTTGAATCGGTGCTAAATATTTGTCTCAATGTCAATGTTTCCTTTTTCATATCAGGTTTTTTTTTCAATGCCACATTTTACTTTTGATGTTTTTGTGACCAAGGTAAGACCTTAACAGCTACGTCTCCAGGCTTTAATTACATGTGTGATAAACGCTTTGTCCTGTAATATGTAGACAATATGTCTGGTTCCATTTCAGCCTGCATCCTTGTGGTTTGCTTGGACTAAACACTGAGAAAAACATTGACTGATGTGTAAACTTTTTTACAATCACAAGTTCCCAGCCTGAGCCCGTAAACATCTCCACTGGTCGGACTGTACTGTCCCGACCCCGTGTCCATGATCTGAACAAGCTAATATTTCATTCCAATTTTTCTTCTAATTCCTGAAAGCTGTCAGCCATGGAGCCGCTCTTGGGTTTCAGCAGGATTGAGTCGCACGGCCATTAGCACCTAATTATACGCCTGAACAGGATATGTGTTGTGTTACCCAGGAATTGATTGGCTCAGCAGAAGGGTACGGTTACAGGCCTGCTCGCAATTATGGGAGATGATGGCAGCAGTCATGATGTTGGGGAGAGGAGTTATAATCACAGACTGACTCAAAGATGGGCCTTCGGCTAGAAACCCCAAACCTCAGAGACGTACTGATCGGGCAGAAAAATATTGAATAGCTGGCTAAGACGTACGATGTAATCATTACTTTCACTGACAACCAAAAGTGCATCTCTATAAAGCAGCTAAACTGAATCCTCAGTCTAAGAGCTAATGTTACACTGAACGTCTGACATTTAACAATGTGAAGAAAAGGTAGAGTGATGAAGTGCCTTTTGTGTCCCCAAGAAATTATCAGTCATAAAATTACAGTAACAACAAACAAAGATGTAATATGAAAATATAACACTACCATGTCTTCTCTCCTCAATAAAACATCAAATTAAAATCAATTAAATATTATTCTAAATAATAAAAATGATTTTTAAGCTGATGAGGGTGAGGTTTTTGGCCTGTCCCTCACTGTTGTTGTTGTACGTCAGCAGGACTTTTAATTTGTAAAATGTTGGCAAAATGTTAAAATGTTCACATTTACATATTGTTTTAAGTATGATCTTATTGTGAAACAGTGTTTTTGGTAAAAATATATATTAATTGTAATAAATATTTACCAATTTATGGTATCCCTAATTTTATGTCAACCCTGTTACCCTAACCAAAAAACCCTATAAAAATAATGGTACATTCTAGATTTGACATGATTTACAGAAGGTTGCATCATCTCTGAACCAGGATGCTAACAGCTCAGTGACAAGTAAGTTTTGCTCATCTCTGATGTGCTATTTTTGATGTTTTTTCAAGGTTGAACCAGGGGGACAAGCATACAACGTCAACCCTGTTACCATTTTTTAACATATAAATCCAAACAATTATTTATTTCTCATAATATAATCTATATGTACATGTAATTTCCTTTCAAAGTACATAGCATGTGCTTTAGCTAACATTTGTTTTAGCTGGCAATGGGCAAATTAGCTTGAAATGGTCAACCCTGTTACTGTCAACCCTGTTACCTTTCCAGTAACAGGACTTGACTAAAACAGTTATAAAATATGAAATTCCATAGCTGAGATGGCACAATATAATTTCTTGTCATTTTAAACTGTCTTTAATTCCTGGCTACTGAAAAAATAGCAATTAAATATAATTTAAATTTTAACTTTTTAAAGTTGAAAAGGCACCGATTTCATGGAATGACCCTGCTCACTGTATTTTTTTCAATATAGGACATTTGTTGGGGACTACTTTCAGTGGCAGATTAATCCACATTAGGCTCTAGTGAGTATTTGAGGCAGCAGGCTGGTGTATGTGGGATTGAGTAATAGTAAACTAGTGTGTGTGTGTGTGTTCATGGTAAACAAGGAACATGCCTCTGCAACAACTATGAGCGCTTGTTTTCCTTCCTTCAGCCAGTCGCTGTCACAATGCTTGATCATCTATCAGCCAATTACTTAAATATACCTCACTGATGTTATCAAGATTGTCCCGACAAAATGTGCTCTCTACTGCCAAAAAACTTCATCACATCGCTTACATTCAATTCTTAACTGGGTCAATAGAGTGAAGTCTGCAATAAACCAGACATAAAAAGTAAGTAAACAAAACACTCTAATTCAATATTAATAAGGGAGAATTCACAGATGCCAAGATGGTTATAATTTGCTTTTCCAAGATGTAATTTAAATATGTTGAATTAAAGATTTACATCCCAGTTCCACTGTAAGAAGAAAGGACGGTATGGATACTGTCAAACACTGTCCTGACCTGTGTCAGTCCAACAGTATCAGTCCTACTTAAATGCTGAGTGCTGCACAAACTCACTGTTGAGCCATCTGTCCCTCCTCTCCTTCATCTTCTCTTTCTTTGATTTGACTTTCTTCTCTTCTGGGCCTGTAAAAAAAACACAGAGAGAGAGAGAGAGAGAGAGAGAGAGAGAGAGAGAGAGAGAGAGAGAGAGAGAGAGTTACATGACAGCACACATCAAACCCAGCTAGGCTTCACCCAGCAGAGGGAGAAGTCTACAAATTAAACATGAAGAGAGGCAAATTCATAAATGTGTTAAAGATGCATGAAAGGTGGCGAGGGACTGTCTTGGCTGCACGCTACAGCCAGCCTCCACCCTCTCCACCCGCTCCCTGAGTGAGAGCAGTGAGAGAGGGAAGGCTGGACGAACACACACTGAGCTCTGTTTAACACAGCAGCAGGCTTTTGACACTTTTTAACACCTTTTATCACAAATGACATCTGAGGAGAATACGGCGCTTCACTTTAAAGTCTTCACGGATGAAAAGTCATTAAGAGAAGTTTGAAATTCTAAAAGCTAGCGAGCTCACGTGTCAACAGGTCCGTCTGTGTGAAAACTGAGCAAATCGTATCTGCTGATAAAGACTGTGGAAGCTTTAAAAAAACAAAGTGAGTTTTTCCAAGGTCAAGAATGAAGTTTCAAGCTTCATCTACGTCATTTTGTACTTGATTTGGTGTTGCAATTCAAAAGACTTCTAGACAAGTTTGTGTCCTTTGCTTTAAGCATTTCTGCATAAAAAAAAATAATAATTAAACCTTTTCTTACTGAGTGAATCAAATGACGAAGCAAATTTTGACTTGAACCAGTTCCCACAACTTCAACAGACGGATGATGGAGACTTGGGGGCTGCGTGGATGTAAAGTTAAGAAGAACTTTCTGTAGTCCGAAACTTACTCTGTGCTGATTTTAAATACGGAAAAGGTGTGTTTTCTGAAATGTTTTGCTGAACGCTGTGATTTTTAAAGTGTCACGATTTGTGAAATGCTGTGTTATCTAAAAAATTTCAGGCTTCCTGAACTTTCTTGTTTACTGAAATGTGCTTTCTCAAATGCTGTGTTTTCTTAAATGTGTTTCGTGGAAGTTGCGTTGTTGTGAATGTGTTTTGTGTACCGTTTTCTAAAATGTGTTGTGCTGTGTTATCTAAAATGTTCATGTTTTGTGAAATGCTGTGAAATCTGAAATGTTAACGTTTGTTTATATCATTGTTTTTGTTTTAGTGTTTTACAAAATGTGTTTTTTTTAAATGAGGTGTTATCTGAAATGTTGTGTTTGTGTGACATGTTTTGTAAAATGCCGAGACACTGAAATGTATTTCCTGAAACGTGCTCTCTGAAATGTCGTTGCATTTTCTGAAATGTTTTGTATTTTAAATTGTTGTGTTTTGACACTTATGGACACAATCAAAAATGTACAATATATAAACAGGAATTAACAAATTCCTGTGCGATACAGAGGCCTCCACACAAGAATAGATACAGACTGCAACTAGTTATTTGTCCCATTATTTAATGGGATTTATAACAATAATATTCAATAATAGGAATATTTCAGAAAGGGACCAAAAGTTCAATTTCAGTGGAACAGAAATGTAAAAGAAAGTAAACACACTGACGATAGAGTCAGTTGCAACAGTCCTATTTACTCCCCCCCCTTTGTGGGAAGATCATCCTGAGGCTGCAAGGGAAAGTTTTTAAGTAATGTTATCAGCAAAGCCACCTTGAGGTCCCCTGTGGTCAGGACAGAGAAGCTGGGGTGGCGTAGATATACTCTGACAGTGAGTGTGTGTGTGTGTGTGTGTGTGTGTGTGTGTGTGTGTGTGTGTGTGTGTGTGTGTGTGTGTGTGTGTGTGTGTGTGTGTGTGTGTGTGTGTGTGTGTGTGTGTGTGTTATTTCAATAACATTCAGCTCTAGACTGGACGGAACTCTAATCTAGCAGTGTCGAGTATAAACTACTGACTTCTGGATTTTAGTGACATGGGGGAAGAGATATAGTTCAGTGGCATTGTCCTCTCTTAATATTCAGCTCCAGTTCTGCTCTTCATCATCGTAGACAGAGTTAATACTGACAGAGCATGTTAAAAACCACATGGCTGGTGTGGAGATGTCACAAAAAACACAGAAAAAACAGCTGAGAGTGGAAAAGAATCAGTCACAGATAATGAGGAAAAGGGAAAATAACCACGCCAAGAGCAACATCAGCATTTGGGCTTTTCCATTATCTGCTCTCAATGCATGACAGTATTTTCTCAGATTGTATCCCCTCCTCTCTTTTGTCCCTGTTTTTTCTCTCCGTGGAGTGATATAAATAATAAACTATAAGTGAGGCAAGTGAAAGAAAAACATTAATAAGGCCACTGGTATTTCCACTGGGCAGCTTTTACGTTTGAAAACACATGAGAGGGTCCTCAAATCCTCCACTACACTACACAGGAAGTTATGCTTTTAGCCTTCCTAATGGGGAATAGCAAGTTGCTCAGATTACTGTATTATTAAGTAGAGTATATTTTTCTATGAGAAGGTGCACATCAAAATAATAATGCAGAGAGCATAACAACAAGATTGCTTGTTACTTAATATGTCAGCGAACCAACAAGTAAGAATGTTGTGGATTGTTATTGTAAAGTTAAGATGAGTAGAATTATTAAATACCATCGAATTAGAATGACATAATGTTTCATTTTAGGTTAAAACCATTGACTGTAGAAATAGCGGACAGAGCCACAGTGACGTCACCCACAAGTTTCTCAAGAGCCAGAATGAAGCTCAAAGTGGATTCTGACTGGTCGTCGTCATCCCGGCAGCGCCTGACTCCGCCTAACTCTCGACTGATCAAAACTGGGAAATGAGGTGGAGTGTAGGTGGAGCTTAAGCGAGTCTAGTTAGTTAAACAAGCTAACAGGGCTAACAATTTGTATTCACACATAAGGAGAAGAGAATTCCACCTCATGTGTGTTTGATGCAGCTTAATTCAACCTAAACAGCCAAATTCTTCTGTTATCCTGCAGTGTATTTTCTTTTTCTTTCTCCTCTCTGTATGTCCAGGAAGTTAAGTTCATTTCCCTCCATTCAGCAGAAAAATCAAGAATCACATTACATTACAGTGGATTGAGGCATCTCTGCAGCTCGTTGCTGCAGACAGGTTGAGAAGCGAGACTGAAGATAAATCCACTTTTTTTATTCCTAAAAGTTTAAATAATAATAACAAACTCTGCTCTCCTCAACTTTGGGTGTTAATTCCTCCAGAAGCTCCAGGCTCTGCCCATGGCTGTCTCCTCCAGACTTCACCAGCTTCTGCTGCTGATTAACGCTAACAGGCTCATTCGTTAATTAAAAACACTGCCGACTGTCCCTCCAGTCTGTCGGCGCAATTAAGTGCACAACAAGCCATAAGCGTATTATAAGCCAAATATATATATATTATTAACCCTTAATATTCAAACGAGTCAGTTATATATACATTCGACCCCATACAGTTGAGAGGTCATGAGAGGGCAGGTTAGCTATGGAGACCAAAACTTTTTTTTGTACCCAACTGTAAACATGCTTATTCTGCTCTTAAGTTGGACATTTTAACATGAGCTCTTATGGGGATTGACTCGCTTTTAAACTCAGCCTCAAGAGGCCATCTTAGGAACTGCACTTTTTAGCACTTCTGTGTTTGCTTAATTTTTCTGCCCCAGAGGTTGCTGCTTGGTAAAAATATACTGCAGGGGTGCAAACTCATCAGGGGTAAAAAAAAAAGGTGACAAGATACCAACCCCCTAGGGGGTCCGCGGGCATGCTCCCCGGGAATTTTTTAAAAACCAACTTTAAAGGTAAATTTACAGTCAATTTTAGCATGAGACTAGGGTCCAGATTTACTAAGGTTTGCACAGCTTTTGCTCATGCTAAACCTGCACATTCGGATATTTGCTCCGACGTTTGTTTTGGGAGATGTGCAGAAGGAGCAGCTAGTTAGGCTACATCCATGGTACCGGCACGTCTCAGAGGCAGTAGCCGGTCTACTGAACTGATCGCCCGGGCCGACTCCGTCGTCATCCCGCTGGAGATAACGAGCCAAGTAACTTTATCTGCAAGTTTTTAGAGGTTTACCGCTGGCTGGTTAAACTCTTTTTAGGAGATTAATCCAGATAGATATAGATCCAGATAAGGTGCACGCGCCTTAAAGAGACAGGTGCATTGAGTGGTGAGTATGACATGGCTCTGTTCTTGTACTGGTTGGATTTGTTTGTGAACATTCACATAATACTAAAGTTAACAGCATAAAGCAGCAGATCAGAAAACGGGGGTTTAAAACTATTAGGAAATCAAATAGACTGTTGATCCCCTTTCTGCCTGTCAAAGTAAATAAAGAGCCACTGCTATTATTTGAAAATGAATGGTACGATCATGAAACAGAACTCTGACTCTAGCCATTGGCTCCAAGTGTGTGTTCGAACAGAGAGAAGATGAATGAGCCCTTCCCTGAATGAAGCACAGTAGTGCAACGGAGTATAATAGAGGCCTGAAGGCAGTGACTGTAATTATCAATGCAGTAAAGACCTTGAACACAACTTCTATGATTGGCCTGAGGGTGATAACACACATCCAGACAGTTTGGATGATAAATTGGTTGCTGATGTATATTGAGTCAATATTGGCCTTTTGTTCAAAACAACATATTGGTAAATCAGGGTCACCTCTGATGGTGGATTTGGTAGATGCAGCATATGTGCTTATTACATATTTATTAAAGATTGACCAAGCGCACAGTATAGTATTGGAGTTTTATTCATGAAAAGAGGCAGATACAATCTAAAAAACAAAAAATGAATAAGGCAACAGCTAAATTCATCATTATTATACACGTTTAATTTGCTGTTTTCATGTCTACTCAAGAAAATGTGATAGTTAGTGTGCTTCCGCCCTCTAAATATCCCAACATGATGTTGTATCAGCTAGTTATGAATGTAACCACATACAAAACAGTTCTCCAACCATCAAAATGGACCCAAAATTGCTGCATTCTAAACAAATCTCTGTTTTGGGTGCTTTATACGCTTCATTATTCTCATTATTGAATGCTATGTAAACTAAATGATGCAATGTGGTGCCTGACCTTGTTTCTATTCATTGATTTGTGTAAGATTCAGCTCTGCGAGTTCAGAGGTCAGAGACAACAGATAGGTCACATGTCATTTCAATGAGCACAGCAGGGTGCGATGAGTCCTGTCCCAGCAGCAGCAGCAGTGTGCTGGCCTATTGATCCCATTTAACCCAACAACAGCCAAGAGGACTGCAGCAATAGCTAAAATAATGTCTATCATATTCTGTGATCTTCTACAGATTACATCTCAGTTCATAGTAAGCAAAAAATTGCCTCTTTTTTTTGTCTAAAAGGCTCCAGATAATCAGCTGATCTTGAATTTCTGTGAATATCTGTGGTGCTAATGTAAGATTTACATATTGGATGTACAGTAGAGCCCATAATGGCACTATAATGCATCACACTGTTAATACAACATAAACTTTATAATTAATTCTTCAGTTTTTGTTGAGTTACAATGGAGATGTAATGATTTGTAACTGATTTGGCTCCACCGCCTTCGCCACTTTTGATCCTATCCCACTTCCATGCCAACCTTCAAAATTGGCTCCTACTAAAGACATAAATATTTCAAAGCACCTTTCAAATATATAGTTTGATTTAAGGGCTGGGCGGTATGGCCTTAAAATAATCTCAGAATATTTATAGGCCATATCGCCATATACAGTATGTATGCACCTCGATATTTCCTCGATGTTTTAAAGACTAGCTGCCTTGCTACATGACAGTAGTACATGTGTTGAATAAACTCGTAAACTGACTTATTGATATACATTAGCTGCTCCTAGCAAGCATGACCACAGCTTCTGTATTAACTGAAAATGACATCAAGCATTATGGATACATCCCTTACTAATGATTGTAAGATGTCCAAAACTAGAGTGTAAAAGTAAATGGAAGTCGCCTGACTATGAGTCTACAGCCATGCCTAGCAGCTTTGTGAAACTGTACTTAAGCTCAGTGGTGCTTTGAACTAAATACTCACGCATGCTAACATGCTCATGATGACAATGTGAACATGCTGATGTTTAGCAGGTTTACTGTTTACAACGTTAACCAGATTAGTTTATTGAACTGGCATTGCTAAACTTTGGTAATTAGCTAAATTAGCACAAAACAGAAAGTACGGCTGAGGATGATGGGAATGTTATTAGTTCAGCTGATATTTAGTCATAAACCAAAGTTTGTCCTGATGATGGCAGTAGATGAAGTGTCAAAGGGTCAAGTTAGACCATAGAAAGGGTCTAAACATTCTCAAAATCCAGGACTCGGCATACTTTTGATTTTTAAATTCGATTCAATATAAAATCAGCACTGAAGGCTATTTTATTGTCATTTACATTTTCTTCTCAAAGACAACAATAAAGCATAAAGGTCCGATGTTGTTGGAATTACCTTCGTAACAGCCAGTTGTTTGTCTTTGCGCACACAGGATAAGTGTCTGGAAATGTAGCTGCTAACAGTTTGCTAACTGTGTCATCTTTGTGATGGAGTGTTTGTGAAGTTTTATTGTTCGGTGTGGTTTTTGCCTTGCCAGATGTGCACAAGTCTGCTGCCTGGTGGGTATTGCTGATACTGCCTTTGAATTTTATAACTGAAACTCAAAGCCATGACACCCCTAATCAGCAGGCTTTACCCACTGGGGACTATGAATGTCTGTACAAAATGTCATGGCAATCCATCCAATATTTGTTGAGATATTACAATCTTGAACAAAGTGGCGAACTGACCGACCGACATTACCACCTCTGGAACCATACTACCAGGAGACAAACTATGTCTGCCTAGCAGACTCATCATGTCCTCAGCTTTAAAAGATGAAGTTGGTAAGTAAAACGTAATCATTAACAATGACTGGACCAAAACTAAGTGTAAACCAAAAAAAAAAAAATGCTAGAATGACACACCCAGGTTTGCTAAGAACTCAATTTTCCTCTAACGAGCTTCACCTTTTAATGTTGAAACAATATTTGGGCAAATATTGAATCAAAATCCCAACACTGGGAGCTGTATTGCGTGTGTGAAGTGTTCTGTGTACATATTCCATCTGCTGGTGTGTCAGTGGATGCTGTTCAGACAGGCACATTATCTCTCAGTCTACACACTCCAGAGATCCTGGCAGGCCTTTATCTGTCACCACAGCTAAACAACAGAAGTGTTTCTGCTGCTGTTTGCAGTAAGAGAACAGGCAAAGATAGGCATCTGCTGCTGACTACAAATGCGGGTAGAGGTTGAGAAATCTAATCTCTCATGAGTGGGTGGGGGTGCTCTCTTTTTTTTTGGGGGGGGGGGCTTTACCACCACTCCAATCCCATTGGGGGCATCGTCTTCCCGCTGTTAGATGAAATGGATAGCTGTGATTACGGCTGGCTGGAAACTACCCCCTCACCTTCCCAACCCACATCAACCCAGACTGTACATCCTGCTCAGACTCCTCACCTTCCTGCACCTTCTGAGCAGGGCTGACAGCTTGGATGTGAAAGGTGGAGGTGGGCACAAAGGGAGTTTAGGAGCATTGAGACTTGAGATAAAAAGGTTGGTAGATAGAAACGTGAGAAATAAATACGAAGTTAGAGAGGTTGAGAAGACAGAAGCCAGTTTGAGTGGCAGCCTAAATAAACAGTACAGGTTTTAAAACGCCCCAATGTCTAGGCAATACTACATGACTTGTCGTCAAATTGCTAAACTGTCCACAACTGTGTAAACGCTCCACAACTTTCTGTCTTGTAATCGGGAGTCTTGTGTTCTTTTTAGTTTAAACATTAAGGGCCCGATTCTCCCGTCCGCGCGTAAGTCCTGATTTACGCGGCTGGACTAAGCGCTTTCATTTACGCGGATTCTCCCATCCAGACTTCTGACACACCCACCGCGCGTAAGTCGGGAATCGAGGCGGCCTCATCAGAGAGGTGTGATTCATTGAAAACGGAGGCAGACCTGGCCATGTCGTCATTCATTTCGGCTGTCTGGAAATCATGGAACATGGAGTTTTCCTAAGACTTGTGAATGCCATTGAAATCCGTGCAAAAGATAAACCAGACTTTAAATTTGAAAAGGCCTCACACTTAGAAGGAGAGCATGTTTTATGCTGTATGAAATACATCCAATAAATATATTTAAATCAGAACACTGTGCATATGACTGAATAGCAAACATGTTTACAAGTCATCAATGAAATCACAGAGGACGAGAGGTGTGCCTATACCGCGCTCGCAGCTTACTGAAATCACCTCCACCTGTCGCCAATTGGGGAACCCCGTGAAACCATATTTTAATTCTTCGTCTTTCAGCAGCTGTTGCTGAACCGGTTGGTGAAGTGCAACATTGCGTCCACAAATTGTGTCAAACATCTTGACACAGAAGCTTGCGATACATGGACCACATCAGCAGCCACCCTCTGAAATGAGCCAGATGCAAGCACCGACAGCGCACTGGTTACTTTAATAATTCCCGGTAAGGCTTGGGGATGATTGGTCTGAGTTGAGAGCTGCTCGTCCAAAAGCCGGCAGAGTTGCATTATGCCTTCACGGTCGAAACGAAACCTTTGGATGCATTCAACATTCGTGACCCCCAGGATGTCCAAACGCGGCCGATATATGCGCCGTCGCCTCGCAATGCGCCGTTGACGCGCTCTCCTCCTCTCCCATTCACGCAGAACCACAGCCAGGTACACAATGGGCATTTTGATGTCTGATTGTGAACTCACAGCCCTCACAGTCCTTTTTATACTCATCTTAATAGATGTTTCCAGGTGTTTCCAATTTAAGTCGTCATCACGGTTGACATTATCATTACATCAATATAAATAAAAATGTTGTAGGCCTATAATATTGTGTAACAAATAAGGGAGAAAGAAAAAAACTTCGTGACATTGATTGTTTGAATACATTTGATAGCTTTCTGGGAGTCTCTTTTACAATATTATTCCTACATAATAAATAATGTAAATTGTAACTGCATCCCAACTTTAAGTGCAATATTATGTTTCACCTTCCGGTGGTGCGTGACTTACTACAGCCTCTGAAGCGCGTAAGAGGAGAAGCGCTTAAGTCAGTGGGAGAATACGCGTAAGGCCCGTTTAGACAAGGAACGCCCAGATTTGGCAAGATTTTGAGGTTACTCCACCCAAGGTGCTTAAGTCGGCAAGAGGCGCTTAAGTGACAGACATAAGTCGACGGGAGAATGCGCGTGAGAGGATATGCGCTTTTTGCGCACCTTTTTTGACTTAAGCGCATGGGAGAATCGGGCCCTACATGACTGATCAGCAACATGGGACACACATTACAACATCACACAAGTGAGACGCGATGCGGGAAATGACGCAGTCCAAACAGTCCATGTTGTTTGTGCCGATTTACAGGAGAGAAAAAGAACAAAGGAAGACAAAGAAAAGATGATGAATTAGGATGAATGGGCAGCAGGGATTAAATATATATATATATAATATATATTTAAATGTTTTTATTTATTTTAAATGTTTTAAATGTAACGCTGTCAAAATGGAACTATCTTTGCTATTAACTTTTTAAGAACTGTTGAATTGAACATTAGGGCCCTCTCTCTGTCCCCCCTCTGTAGTTCCTCCTCCTTCCTCTGTCAAACTCAAATCCTCACTTGTGATTTAGTGGATTACATCGTTGGAATCTGTTCTATTTACAATGGACGATGCGCTGTTCTGCGGCTCAACTGGCCAGGATTACTTGGCTGACTTTAACTACATCGTTAAATGCCACTCTTACAAACCATTCATGTTTGTGCATATTCCAGGGGTAAGGAGGATCCCACAGTGTGAATTTTCATTTCATGAATGGATAGTTACGTGGCTGGATTATTTGGAAGAGAGAGCTACACATTGGCAAGTACAGTATTAAGTAACGTAATGTTAACAGAATGGTTTCTTTTCCTGCCTGCCTGGCTGCCCTCAGTGCCCTATTCCTATCGTGGACCAGGTTATAGATTTAAGACTAGATAAATGAAAACGGGTTAGATGAGAGAGGTCTGGCTATGCAAGACTAAATATGACTTGAATGCCACACTTGTCAGCCTCCGGTAAAATCAGCTGTTCCAACATTTAACGTTACCCCGGGACAGATTTAATGTTAGCCCATATTTTCTAACCCTATCACCGGAGTAATGCGTGGAAGGTATTTCATGGAGTGGAGAATTACTTTATGAAAAAGATATCTCTGATGTAACGTTCTCTCTTAGTCTACATTGAAAAACATGACATTAATTAAAGTCTGTCGCGCATGTATGGCTGCTGCATATCTCACGTTAACGTACAGCTTACCTGTCTGTGTCAATTTGTTTACTTTAGATTTAGAGGATTTAGATCTTTTCATCAGAAGTGGCCTTTAAATGATCAGCCAAACCGATTAATTGGTCGACCTATAAGTGTAACTGATATAAAACTAAATACACATTCTATTGTCTGTTTAACATAACTCGACTGTATCACAAAAATGCTGTTGGTGCTGTTATACTTGGGACCCATTTCTTTGACAAAGAAATATCACGGCACTACTCGTTTCCCAATGAGGCGTAAATGTCATGACTGTCTGGTTTAGGGAGGTGTGAAGCCACAATACTGCTAGCCAGTAACAAGCCTTGTGTCTGCCTCTATGTCTTCACGGTCAAATGAACAAGATAGCTAGTGCGAACAACACTGCCAATATGGCCGTTAAGCGTTAATTCATATACACTTGAGCCCATGATACAGATCAATAGATGGACATGGCATCAGTAGAATCTCCTGCTGGGCTGGCTTTTACAGCACGGCAGGATCAAACTAATGTGTTGTTACACCTTAAATGATAACCACAAACATTAAATATTACATTATTAGATAAAACATAGAATTTGTTGCCCAAACCTTCAGCTATGTAAGACGTAAAACTTCTAATACATGTAGGCCATGAAGGTCACATCTGAACAGGTCTCATGTTTGTCATGAAATCTTGTTGAGATGGTACAAACAGTTAAAATCACTTCCATATTCATGCTTTTTGATAAATAATAATATGGCATAGAATTAGAGGATAAAGGAAGATTATTTCCTATACAAATAGGACTGTTGGTTAAACTTTAAAAAGGTTCTTTGTAACACCATGTTCAAATAACCAATTCTGGATTCTGGACTGAAAAAAAAATCTATTTTTGAAAGACACTAAAATATCAAAATTACAAAAATAGACTGATTTTACATGCTTAATGTAAAAAAAGAGAGAAATACATAAGTGTGCTTAACTATAACAGTAAAAAAATTTCTACATGAAAATACTTTCACAAATGTATCATAATTTCACAAATATATAATTTGTTACATTCAAGTTTAAGATTGTAATTACTAAATATAACAATAGATAGAATTAGTGAATAGAGGTATTCACTAATAGTAAATATAACAATAGATAGAATTAGTGAATAGAGGTATTGGTTCTGTAATTTTACATGGATTTCTTTGTTAATTGACAGAAATCTTGTATAATTAAGGACGTTTTCACAACAAAAATATTGAATGAATGTGCTTTTATCGATGTATTTCACAAACTACTTTCCAGTGAAGACACAGTTTGACTCCACTTTCTACTCTATTGCTCTCTGGCCTACTTTTCCCATCATGCATTGTGCTGAGTAGTTTGTAAAGTTTACTGTTTTATGAACTAAAATCCCAATGTTACTTTTAGTTAGTGTTAGTAATGTGAGTTCAGAATAATCCTGGGTTTTATTGGTCGTGCTGGTTTGTAGCCTTTACCATTAGTGAGGTGGGTGTTACATGGGTAGTGTATCATTCTATAACATTATGTAACATTATATAAGAAACCCAACAGCAATCTTCTGGAACTTCGGGCCTGAATTGTTTGTATGTTAGAGGTTGTAGGAGCCATGAATGAATTGGTAGGTGTTTTTCTATTTGTTACAAGGTGACAGGATATTGTTATCTTTTGGTGTTTGTTTTGGTTATGATATCTTATTATGGTCACATGGATATGGGCCGTGTTATGAGCTGATTTAGGCACCTGTTCACTTCTCATGGTGAGAGAGAGAGAGAGAGAGAGAGAGGGTGAGCTGGGTCGCCGTATTTTTTGTTGACTGCTATTTTTCTTTGATCACTGTGATCACTTTTATTATGAGTTCGTGCACTTTATCATGAGTTGATCATTGTTTTTTCGTTAATAAAAAGTTAAACTTATTTTTGGGTTTCAGTGATTTCTTTAAGGAAGCGTGTCAGACAGTCGGGTCCAACCTCAGCCTCTCAGCGACTCCTTTGTTCGTTTGAGTCGCTACAGAGGTGTTCAGCCATTTTTAAAAGTAACTTGATTGTTTGTACACGTGTAAAAATGCCTAATTAAACATTAAAAAACAAAAAATAAGATCTGATGTAAAATTACAGATAAAATAATGCAATTTAATTATGGAAAATCACTGTATTTTTTTTATACAATTTCTGTTTTTTACAGGATTTTTTTGCACCCAAGCTGCTGGAATACTGTATTTCCATTACTTTACAGGTTTGTTGTCATGTGTGCATTTCATATGCATACAATTTTGATAGTCACTTTCAAAGCAATATCAAAAGACACTTTTAATAACCACTCAAGGCTGTATGTTTTTGTGTGACAGATCCACCACCCTGACCAAAGGACCCCTTGAAGAACTATCTGGTGTCTCACCCAAAAAACATTTTCATCTTCACAGCATCACTGACTTTCACTCGCAGATAACATTTACTTCCATTGCTCTGATGCTCCGATGCATGCAGTCGCATTATAAAGATGCAAGTAAACATGACAGCTCTGCACAGGCAAATTTGCCCATCAGCCTAAAACCAAACAGTAGAAAAATAACAGAGACGGGTAAAAACACACAACACATAGAAACAACATAGGAATGCTGACAGATTATAATATATATAATATAGTATGAAATGATGGTGATTCTTCAGTGTTCAGTCTAACAACGGATGAACATGCAGGAGTTGAGACGGTTGAGAGATGGGAGGGTCGTGTACAGACGTGAAGGGCAGAGGACGAGGACGAGGAGAGGAGGGAAGTGGGCAGGCGGGCGGTCTGTAGGGAGCTGACCTGAAAATAAAGAGGATCCGGGGTCTTCCCTCCAGGGGCTGATAGTGATATGATATCTCTAATTAGACTGCAGACAGAGCACTTTGTCAAAAGGCCGTGGGGGATCTCCGATTAACCTCCACAGTCAGGACTTTACACTAACGGCTAAGGACAACACATACTGGCCTTTATTAAAAATACGATCTCTGAGAAAATGGACTTTATTCTATCAGTACAGTTTTGATCAGTACTGTACTGACTGTCTCTGAGAAGCTGAACCCTAACCCTGGAGAGTTTAATCCTACTCTCATGGTGATTATTCCACATTGAGAAACACTGGGCCTCATGCAAGAACATATTTGTGTAAGTTTAAATCTAAATCTCTCTGATGTTTTTCTGTCAGCTTTGCTCGCATGGGTCGGACTCACTAAACTCTCTTAACAGCACGAGCTTGTTTATAGCTCACTTCATCCTTATTTATGCCACCTGTTCACGGGGAGGTGTGCAAATGTAAGACTTGATCATTAGCATAATCCACAGCCCTGAAATTGCCAAATAAGGGGACCTGTTCCACTCCATTTGTGGGTAATTTTAAGAAAGGCAGCAGAGAGCGAGAAAGACCCTGAGGCAGCTGTTGGAGTGAGCAAATTCTCTTTATGTTTATGTACTAAAATATACTAATACAAAAACAACATAATAATATGATAATATATGGTGAACAGAATATTATTTGTGCACAAAGTCTAGTTGTTTTGTTCATTTTGTTATCATATTAAAAGTCTAAATTCATTCAGTTTAATTATGATTTCAGGTCAAATCCTCCTGAAGAGACGGACAGACTTTCTGGACATGATTTGTTTGACAGGTCTGTACCACTTGTGATTTTCTTGTTCCTATACAAATTTAAATTCAAAATATGAGAAAGTTGCCGAATGCCACAAATTCTCTTAAATCACCTGTATGTGAGGCTATACCAAATATCTTGTTTTAAAGTTCTTTAAAGGTTTTTTTTTTTTGTAGTGTCTTGTAAGCCTTGGCAGGGCGCATCTTGGTGTAATACAAATTACAGTTCATTAATAAGTAGGATCTCTCTTAGTTGTAACAACTTAACTCATTTACTATAATAGTGTTAGAGCCAAATAAGATTTGTTGTTATGGTGGTTATAGAATTGTATAGTGCTGTTAGACGGCAGGTTCATGCTTCACTGTGTGTGCACTGACTAGGGCTGGGCGATTTTTTCGGTTTAAATGATTAATTTGCATTTTTACTTTCCTACGGTTTGTGAAATGGCTGAACCGAAAAATCGCGATTTAAAAACAGTTCTAGACTCCGCAGATTTGTTTTGCTTTAACCCATTTGTACCGGATGCTGCGCGGCGCTGCGCTACATTCCATCTACCGCCGGTTGCTGCGTAACACAACATTGGTGATTTGTCGTCATTTTCATGACGCATGTAGCATATAATGCACTGTCATTGGTTCAAATACACGTCTGATTGATTGACGTGATTGTCGGCCAACCACGCGACATTTGGGTGGTCACGTGGTTTAGTTAGTTTTTTCAGGGATGGCCTACAAGAGATTTTTTTTTTTTATTTAAAAAAAAATCTTTGCACAATAATGACAGCCAAGTGGTGCTGATTTTATTTATTTTTTTTTATTATTCTTGAACAACTGATTTGTTCACATAGGTCTAGATTACTTGGTAATCTCATTTATTTTTATTGTGTTAATAAAGAAAATATGTATTTGCCTTGGTCTTTTTAGTTTGTTTAGAGAAAAACAGAAAAAAATTGAGGTTTAAATCGAAAATTGTCCATTAGTTAGAAAAAAATCGAGATTTTATTTTTAGGCCAAATCGCCCAGCCCTAGCACTGACCACAATGAAAACATTATTTTTTAAAGACTAAACACCAACAAATACAAACTTGAATATGGCAGAATATTTCCATCAATAAAATCGTGTTGTGAATTATTGAAATGATCACATCTAGAGCCCGACAGATATTATTGGCTGACAATGGCCTATCACAAATAAATAGGTATCTGTGTACATTTTGTCTGATATGTGTGGATACATAAACTTTTGTTTTTTACAAAATAAAATGCAGAGAATATGTTCCCAGTAAAATTTACTGTTTCAGAGCACTGATGTCATTTTGAACAACAAAGTTATTGTTAAACTCGTTAAAATATCCTGCCTCTGTTGCATATCTTTGTCACAAGTGTTTGATAACCACAATTGACCGATCATTTGCAAAAAAAAAGTGTGTTTCTGTATACTATAATCTGTTGGTTGATTTATCAATATCTGACTTTTTCAGTTCTTAATTTTGGAATCAGCACCAAAAAGTCCAGTATTCGTCAGTCTCTAATTACATCTTTGTATTATCAATAAATTTGCACTTTTGGAGTTATTGGAAATGTTTGGATGCTTGTGAATGCTAAAATGCATCCACAAGCTCGCCTTCAGTCAGCATGCAATAGGAGCGGAATAGGGCTCCTGCTTGCTTGGTGCTTTTTCATCATCGTCTTACGTTAAGATTGATGATAGATATCAATGTGATTTGCAGTCCTACAGAAATGATGTTCAGTGAGATGGATTACTTTCCTCAAACATGCTTCAAGACCAACTTCACTTCCATATGTAATTGAAAAACAGAAATCAATCGCTGTCTGAAAGCAAAGAAAAACACATTAAAAAACACTACAACACATCAGCACTGATGTTATTTTGAGTTTGTTACAAGACAGTGACCAAGAAAATTGAATCGATCTATTAGTGCTTTCAGGAGATCAATGATTAAACGAGTGTACTTATCAGAGACAGCACCGGCCTCAGTGTCTTTCAGTAGAAGCAGGGAAACACTGATGCAGCTAAATCTTGATTTCAAGCGTGAGCTAAATTTATACCACGCCTGCTCTATAAATAGCAGCGGGCCGTTGTCTGGTGAGGCTTTGTGCAGCACAGCGTGCTTTGCAACTATGCCCATATCCATCATTCCCTTCTTCAGACACATCAGCAGTCACAGAGATGCTGCCACTGCCCTCCATCCCGTTGATTATCTCTTTGTGTCTCACATTTCTGTGCCAGCCGTTTTAAGCTGCTGGTCCAAAGCTGAAGGAGATGTTCCAGCAGCCTTAATTAGTACCACAGAAATCCCCCAAAATCCTTAACTGCTCTGCTGTGGAGCTGCTGTCGCAGGAGGAGAACAATTGTAAGTCTGACACACCATCTAGTGGACAGAGAATGCAATGCTACAAGACAATCCTTGACTGTGTCCCAGTTACACTCAACTTATTAATTGTAAGAACATGCTCATTATGCAGTGTGCTCACATCTGATCAACAGACATACTGCATCGTTTCCTGGGAGAACACCAAAAAATTCATAACATTGCAAAGGAAAAGAATATACAGACAATTACACTCACACACGCCCGTCCACACACACACATGTGACTATTTCTCAAAACCAAGTTTTTTCTCTTCATCGTGGCTTTTGGTACACATGTAAATAATGTTTTAAGTCACTGAAAAATTAGCTTTAAGAAAACTCATTCTAGGGTGAAGACATTCAGAAACCCTGTTTTCAGTGTTCATGTCTGGACAGGGAAGAAACTGAGGTTTTTGGAAATGATGACACAGACACGCATGTTCATCAGTGTTTGTAGCATATTGTCGGCAAATATGTATTTGGAGTATGTGTTGTGATATTGGAGTATTTGAGTTTGTACATTGAATTAATGGATGTTATATTGTTTACAATTATATGTAGAAAGACACATGGAAAAGAGAGACAAAATCAACTGCTGACTGTGTTATTACTAAGTTATCAATAAAGTTTTGTCAAGAGCAAACACATTTCATTGCCTCATTCACAGAATTTTCTCTAGCTAGGGAACCGACCAGACCATCCTGTTTACAACGCCCAGTGTACATGACTGGCCATAGGAGATGTGTTTTCAAGTGAAACTGTACTAAAACACTTAGTGAAATAGTTTTTTGTTCTTTTGGGTTTTTTTGGCTTTTGTTTTAAACCCTCATATATAAAAAATACCCTTGTCCGTGTACAATGACCAAGATGGACCCAGCAGGCAACAGCACCCAGTCTCTAGACATCCGGGACAATTTGTGGGGTGTTTTGAATGGCAATATGGACAGGGTGGAGATGTTAAAGGCCATTTCCGTATTTGAAAAGGAACTATTTGATAAACCCTGGTTAAAGGAAGTTCCAGACGCCGCGTTACTCATTTCCGTGGTGGAGATGCTCTGGAAGGCTTTGTTTGACAATTGTCAGGGCACTAATTCCCATGTGGCTGCTAGCCATCAGCCTGGTTGCCTCTCGTCAGCTCCAGACTTTTTCAAGCTGTCAGCCGGCTGGCCTCCTGTCAGCCGCAGGGCCTGCCAGTCCCCAGGTGTCTCTGTTCTTGGGAACCTGCCTAGCTTACAAGGTGCCCCCCCTCAAGAAAGCAACGTCCCCGACCACGTCCTGGCTCCCAGACATCCGGCTCCCAGACATCAGGCTCCCTGATCTGCTGTTCCTCACCGCTGCCCGGGGACTCATCTTCACAGTGCCCCAGCCAAAGCCCGGCTACCAGCTCAAGCCTCAGCCTCAACCCTAGGTTCCCAGCTACCAGCCTCAAGTGAATTCCTTTCCTCCAAGGTCCAAATCACCTTACCACCAGCCACTGCCTCCGCCCCGCCAACACCTGCCAGTGGTTCTTCGGCGGCGGCCCGACCAACACCTGACAGTGGTTCCCAGTTGGTGGTCTGGCCGACCAACCCCTGTGTTTCTCCGTCAGCAGTACGACTCCGAGAAGTCATTGTCCTGGAGCAAGTGAAAGGCACTGCTAAGAGCTTTCTTAAGGAGATGATTTTGTACAGCCAGATAATGGTGTGTGTGGAGGTTAAAGACACGGGCAAAAGACCCTGTGCTCACAGAGCTGATGAAGGAGCTACAGTTAACCAGCGAGATCACAGAATTGCTCCAGATCAGCATTTTGTTGGATAAACTGAACTCTCTGAAAGAGATCCGTGACACTCAGCTGCTGGCAGACTATCGAGACAAGGGGGAGGCCATCAAGCTCACCTTCAAAGGTATAACTCGTGATATTAAGTGTCCAGCTCCAATTTGTCAATATAAGCCCAGCTATGAGAGGTATAACAAGTGGCTGTCCCGCTGCAAGGATATAAAGCTGACTGATGAAAACCTGGTTGAAGACTTTTCTCTTCATCTTCTTTTCCTTCGGTGGAACATGCAGTTTACCCTTGGCTGGGCTGAAGAATGCCCATGAGCATCAGCGCCAAAACACATAGTTTCAGGGAAAAATCAGAACGATGAGAAAGGTCCAGGAGAGGCTACGCTGGGAGAGGCAGAAGACCATGGACGAGATGAAAGACTTGACAGTTTACACTCAGAAACTTGCAGGTCAGATCAGAAACTGTGATTCCAAGCTGCATCAGACCAACTACTGTCTGTACATCATCAACCAGAGGGCCAGGCCAAGCCCAACATCAGCCTCATGCTGGAGAAAAATGACCTGACATAACTGGCATCTGGTCTTCAACCAATACATAAGTGTGAAATGGAGCTGATGCAAAGGCATCTGTTGAGACTGGAGAGCAGACGTGCCACAACTTGCACTACAGTTACCTGCCCCCTGCACCACACCACTGTGGTCAACAAGGCCAGGCTTTGCAGAGGCTCGGGCCGTTCCATCCAGTACCCTTTCCTTCAGTACTGGCATTGGCACTCTACAGCAGCCTAGTGGTCTGTGGTGTCCATTTCATGTTGCAAATTCTAATAAAGCATAAAAATATTTCAGCATAAAGAAATGATGAGATAATTGATTTAATGCCTCTAACCTTTAAAGACACAGACTGTAATGAGTGCTACCATTGTGTACTTATGTAGAAAGTAGAAGATGTCTACCTTTAATTTGCATTTTGTTTTGTTTGTGGCTCTGGGCTTGATGCAGTTTTCAATAGGGATTAACCATAAGGTCCATTAAGTGTCTGTCTATCTTTCTGTCTCCCTGGAACAGTCAGCACAATTGCACAACTTTAAGTATGTTAAGCATCACTCATTTAAAGGTAAGGGAGGACTATTACACAAACTAGAGCAAGTCTTACCTTTCTGGGCAGGTATGGGTACATCTGGAGGTTCCTCAAACTTCAGTGTCTGTATCAGGGCCTCTGGAGTTATTTTAGTGCCAGCAAAGATCCCACTGGGGAAGGAGCTCTCTGCCGCAGCCTGACAGGTTTTAGATTGGAAGTAAATAAGCACTCGTAAACACATGTACACCATATATCAATTCTAAAATTCCTCCATATCGGGTACTACAGTTTTAGATTTTATTCACCGTCTTAAGTCTCATCTAAAAATAAGCGAGACTTCAAAATAAAGCTCTACTTTTACAGAGTAAAATAACGGAATGGCTCCCTTGAATCACCCTGCCCACTCGGCTAATGTACATTCAACATCACATGCCAGCGTTGTTTATCCCACGAGTTCTTCTTACAGACCTGTTTGACATTATTCGAGGAGTCCTGCTTCTCCTTTGCCAGAAGTGGGGGACTTATTGTACGCAGTCCCAACACAGGAGGCTTCAGTAAACTCTGAGGGAGCGCAGAGTCGGGGGGCTGTGTGAGGCTGCTCGGCCTGTCAAGCTTCACTGCCTCCTGGTGAATCTTCTGACGGACGTGTTTTATCTTTCCCACCATGTTAATTAAGATTAGTCGAATTTAAATTCAACTAAATCTAAATGTATTACATACACGCAGTCGTACTGCTGATCCCCGGTGTCGACAGCGTGTAATGTTATCAAGTCAACTACACTACTACCGGAAGTGATGCTTATTAGCTTTCAAATTAAACGACACATTTCTTATTTGGGTCACTTATCGCTAGCGTTTTGCAATGCCGTGGTTTTAATATGCATATCCACAAGAGAGAAGTCACTCTCTAGCTGTTTATTATCTCTCATTGCTCATTCTTTTTCGGCCCCACGTGTATGACATCATATGTAGGCTAACGTACATGGCTAACGTTAGCTAACCCTGCGAATGACTTTACGCGTTTACTGTAAATATCATTTATAACTTTACTGTGTTCTCATTTTATTCATTTCTGAACTTTGTATTTCTTTGAAAATATATATATATATATATATATACTGAACACCTTAACAGCTTTAAAAAGTTTTAGTCCGAAAGAAAATACCAGAAGTACAGAGTTCTACTCCGGGTAGCTTGACATTGTTGACATGAGAAGCGTGACTGGTGTCCTGGGTTAGATGATCGGTTGAAAACCGCTTAGAACTAAAGTTCCGCATGCTATTTCCGCTGTCAAACGTGTTAAGCTTTTAATTGCTTAAAATAGTAACAAATCAGCGCCAGATTAAGCTGCAATTGCTGCCGCTATAAAACAGGAAAGTTATTACTTATAACTATATTATAATTAGTAGTAACTATATTATATACGTATGTCTCAAAATACATTTGTTTTAGTGATAAGGTTGGAAAACAGCTGGACTGATTTCTGTGTTTGCCCACCCTAAATTTGCATAAAGAGAATTAAGCAGATCTATGGGGAGAACAAGGTGAATGAATATAGTTGTACAAGAAAGTCAAGCCAATATTTATGTGGGCACCAACTCACCAAGTTCTTGTGATAAAACATTTCCCAAAAAATCCTGTGATTTCTTTTTTCGTTTTTGTGTGAAGATTTAATTATATTTCGGTTATGCTTATTCTTTGTATGCTATTTAAGTTTCAATACCTTACCTTTTTTTGTTGTTTTGTTATATTGTTCATTCCTCAGAGGGTTGTAGACGGTTAAGAAAAGGCAAATGCCCGTAGAGATTTTAGATTTTAAATCATAAATAACAAACATGTCTGAGGTTTAAACCCCTCACATTACCTGATCATCCAAGCCAAACAACAGGTTTTGAACTGGCACCACACTAGTTTTAATTCAAGCAACAACTCAGTAAGAGCGGCCACCTCGGTGATAATGAAGGATAAGACAGTGACATTAAGTGATAATCATATTTATTTGCAGGTAGATGTGACAAATGAATATGAGGTTTTCTACAATATAAAACAAGCAACTAATCATTTAAACACTACACTGTGCCATAATGTACAGTACATATTAATGTTTGCGTGTATACAAAAATAGACATATCAAAACACATTTAGACAAATGGGTAATATTTACATACCACAAAAATAACATCACATGACACAATATACTCTCGAGTACTCGTGTTTTTCAAGCAAATTAAGAGAGTGTAACAACAGTCACCTTTTTCTTTTATAAAAGAGTGACATGCAAAAGAATCTGGTGTTAATAAAAAGAGCAGAAAAGCAGCCAAAAGTGAAATCTCTGATCAAACTGGGAACAATAGGAGGTGTCATAATGCCCTGACCTTCGACCTCCTGTCGCTCCACTGAGGCTGCTCAGTGGACAGTAGAAAGTTGTGGTTTTGATAACAAGAGTGTAAATGTAGGATAGTGAATAAGTGTTGCTGAGATGAAGCACACCTTCCCTGTATTTGAGCAGTTGTGTGTCATCTGATTCAGAAGATACAATTCAACTCAATCCCTTTTGAATTTTCAAATGTAGTACTTTAGTTCTAGCTGTTACAAACATCCCCGTTACATTTGCCGAGCACTGTTCTTTCCATGTGGCTACAGGAGAAGGAAGTCTTCCATGTTGACCAAAGTAAAAGTGACAGTGTCCATGAAGTGCTGTTCGTGAAGAAATACTGACAGAAAATATACATCCTGATTAATGATTGGTGGCACATTCTTCTCTACAACACAATGTTTCAGCAGTTTTTGTGCTACAGACACAGTACACCAAACATGAGCAGCAAGGTTCAAGTCAATCACAGGAACAAGTTGCACACACAGTGAATAAAACAAAAAACACGCATATCTAATATACACCTAACAACCACTAAACATTTGGCGTAATATTTTCACATCAAATAAGAATAATATTAAGCGCTATCTTAGGAACTATAAGAAAGGATTCTACTCTCATCACTTGATAGTAACTACATGCTGAGGATGTTCTTTTCAACAGTGGATGAGGAAGCTGAAGAGGGTTTATTCCAACTCCCTGATCCTGGTGTGCACGAATAAGGAGGAAGGCGGAATACTGGTTCCATCTTTGGACAGTAAATGAATGTGACGATAACCTGAGAACGCAAAACAAAAAAATATTTATCACAGGCTACAGAGGAACAGTGCACAAAGTCAAACGCACAGACGTTGTAGCCCTCTGCATCAGTGTTTCTGTAAACCAGTGATGCGTTCATTGTACAGCTCCACACACCATACACTCTCAGAAAATAAGGTACAGAATTATACCTTTAGGGGTACAATGGCTTGTCACTGGGGCAGTACCCTCTGAAGGTACAATTTTGTACCCTTGACACTGGGTCCTTATTTGTACCCTTGTGGTTTGTACCTTATAAAGACCAATCTTGTACCTCTGGTGGCAATTGTGTACCCTTGTACCCAGAATGTATTTTTTATTTTCACATTTCAATTTCATTTAACTTTAAACAACGTAAAATTGTCCACTGCAGGCAAGTCCATTCTCCACCAACCTTAAAACTGCATACATGAAAATAACACTCGCGACAGAAGATCTTCACGTCAGTTTTGTACATCTTTAAATACTATGTCGAAGTGTGACATATAAGTTGACTGGTGGAGTCAATAGTGGTTTACTTGCCTAGTGACAGTTATTGGCAGAGGCGTATCACGTATCACCAAGGATCTAAATAGGTACTTTCTCGCATAAAAAAATATTAAAACTTAAGAAAGTGGTGTATAAACAGCGCTAAAGCGAGAATTAAAACAGCTTTAAGCAGCTCTACCGCTGCCGGTTGCCACGAAATGCATTCTGGGAAACTTGCATACTGTATACTGCGGTGTGGACGGGCTCTTTGTCTGCCAGGCTGTAGGTAGCTGATTTTACTGTGCATCCATGGTTGGCCGTTTGTGAATATCATAACATACAATATTGACTGGATGATTAGTAATTTTTCATACCTGCAAATCTGCTAAAAAAAATAAATATTTCAAGGCTACTCAAAAATGGCTTAGAAGTTAAAATCTTCATTGAATACTTAAGGAAACAGTGAAACCTTCACATTTAAAAAGTATAACTACTACTGAAGAAAGACTAAATGATTATTTAAACATATTAATATTTAGGCTACTGCCATTTGTAGAGCCTAATACAATTGTACCCCAGCATGTAGAAGAAAAGGTACATATATGTACCTTTTACCACTGGGGTACATATATGTACCTTTTGGGCCCTCAAAAGGGTACAAATAGTTACCTTAAGGTCCAATAATGAGCCCTAGGGGGTACATTAGTGTAGATTGTACCTAGGGGTACAAAAAAGGACTCGTACTGTACCCCTTTTTCTGAGAGTGTACTGACATTTCTACAACACGTGTCATATCACATTCATATTACAAGTTATGAGCTGACAGCCATTTCGACAGGTGGAGGGGAAAGGTGAGGGAGATACAGATTAAGGCTGCCAAGCCAGTGACCGCAGTTCAAGACTAAAAGTAAAAACATAAGAATTGTTTGAAAAAATTATATTTTTACAGTTTTTACCAGAAACATCTAGCTGAATAATCAGCTCATAAGTTTTTCAGGTGTATTTTTTTGGCCCTTCAAGCTGAGTGCCATCTAGTTCTGTTATATTGGAGAGAAGTCAGACATCTCTACAGCTCATATCTCCTCAGTCCAGGTGAGAGGAAATGATATGTTTATTTGATTTTAGGGTGAGCTGTCTCTTTAACTCCTTGTCTTCAGCCTTACCTTGCTGCATGCAGCTGAGAGGGAGTGTAAACTGCCCCACAAAGTCATTTTTGGATGTCTTGTCATAGTCCTCCACTACAAAGCGCACCATGGCCAGCTCTGGAGTGTGGATGGTGAAGCGCAGAGTGTCATACCACACAGGGTTGAACCCTGCAGAGAGGACAGAAGGTGTCGGCACTCATGCTGCCAAGAGACAAATCTTTATTCTGTGTGGGACTAAGACCAATCTGACATATTAATAGTAACCCATCCCGTCCCTCCAGCCATTACATCATTGCCTCCTTTATGTATTCCTACAGGGTGAGCAGTTTCTCCTGTACCATTGTTCTCGATGTATCTGGTCTCCTGCTTGGCCTGGTCCATAGGAACTCCGTGGATCTCCACTCTGACCAGAGGATCCACTATAGAGTCCTCTTTGATGTTGACTTTAGGCAGCTGCTGACCACTGATCACCTTAAACACACACATACAGTGTCCTCAATAGAACAATGATTGAATGAGGAATACGTGTTTTCTTCCTTCCTGTGGTGTACCTGTATGGTGAGGACAACAGGTTGGTAGTGATCCTGTTTTTGGGGCGTCTCAGGGTCAAATCCTTTCTCAGCCTCTCTCATGAAACTGGGCTTCAGGACGTAGCCACAGTTGCCATTCTGACTGAACAGTCCGTCGTTCAGATCCATCCCTTCCCCAGCAGTCTGGAAGTTCAACGCAACTGAATGAAAAAGAAAATACATTTTAGAAGATTTACTGTTATTGCTTTCCTATAAATTTAGATTGTCAACATACTGCAGTCAGGCACTTTGAGAGGCGAATGAGAAAATATTGTTGTTAAAGCTGTTTGCTGCCCTTTACATTTTAACTTCAGTACCAAGAAACTATAAAACATGACCTCCCTGCTTTTCTCAAGCAACTTCAGTCTACATTAAACTCATCTGGCGGACACTGTGGTCCAAAGAATATTCCAATAGTGAGAAAGTCCAAGAGGTAGATGTCATATTATATCCTTTTAACAAATGACTTAAGACATTTTCAGTTTTACTCAGGATGTGACTCACCACCATCTAGTGGTGGATGAAATTTTCTGCCTGAATGTTTGGTTGCTTTGTGATGCTTTGAGTTTAATTATTTAATTTATTTCTCAATCTTATATTATCAACCAGCATTTCTTGGTTTAAGTTGCTAAATCTTTATTTAAATTGTAGCCCAATGCAGCATTAACAGTGAAAGCCATGTTACAGAAATTAAAAAGATTAAAGAAAGGAATTATAAATGGCTGCTAGAGATAAAATCAAGTCTGTCTTTCAGTTACAATCACCGATTTGGCACCCAGTATTCCACATTTCCTGAGGATTGAAATTGGAGGAGTCAGTTCGGAAGCCACTGGGATAAACTCTGGTCAACTGCCGCGAGTTATGGTGCACAAACTCGGGCCCTAAAATGGAGATAATATCAGAAATATAATTAAGGTTGACACATATGGTGTATCCAAAGCCCCTGAGTGTCAATCATTAACACAGTGACATTAAGTCTTTTTCATACTCAAAATTGCTCCTAATTAGTATCAACTGCTTCACCTTAAATTTAAAAGTAGTCAAACTGTAACAAAATATCTGCTGTCGATAGAACCAAAAACCCCATGTAATAGATGTCAAATGATAAAAATATATATTGACATTATCTATCATAGGCCATATATTTTAATGTCTGAGGCAGACAGGAATGATACGATGGACTCACCAGCCTCTCTCAGGTGTTTGCGGGCCTTGGACTCTGTGAAAGAGGCCACCTCATAGAACTTGGAGTGAATGCGGGAGTGTTTGAAGCTGCTGAAGTGGACGCTTTTGCAGTAAACGACATAGTCCGACAGTTCCTTGGACAGACGCTGCTTTGACCTCTGTGGGAGTAAGAAAATCAAGGATGATAAGGTAAGACTGATAAATACATAGACTAATATACGTGTATTTCGACTTTACTACAACATACTGCAAAAAACAGAAGCAATACAGAGATTAAAAGGAAGCTGACTGGGTTACACTCTTGTTTTAGTGTATAGATATTTTAAAATGATTTCCACTTACACAAACTAGACCTCCCCACTTTATATTCATCTATGTCACTGCTTATGGTAACGTATGCCTAATACACCACATTTCACTGATGTTCCACTAACATATTTACCCAACGTCCCACTGGAATGCTCGTTACACGGAACCATCTGAGAAGTCGCCCTTATAAACCGTCACTTAAAAAAAATACAAGCAGTGATTGGACGAACCATTTGCCTATCTTTGACAGCCTAACCTCAAAGTGAGCACTGCCACCAACTAAACTCTTACTGAAGCAAGTCAAGATAGAGCAATAACATCGTTTCCAAGATTCACTGCTGTTCTCAGCTCGTCTTTCAAGAAAGAAATATACTCCAGTACAAGTAATGCTATAGCAGCATCTTTGCTAACCTCTTTAAGAGCTGCCATTGTTGTTTTCAAACAGACAGACGCCTCTCCTGTTGGCCATCACACCTTAACCATGCACTAGCTGCCAAGAGGACGCTGATTAGTCCAGACAAGTGTGGTTTGGTCACAAGCACATGTAATTTGGGGAATAGGCACATACCCAATGTTATATTAAATAAATAAACAAAAAATAAATTGAACCCTATATTGGCATACAGTATACAGCCAATTATCATTAATGCTCAAGCTGAGACGACCTCCCAAGTAGAACAACAGTATCCCAAAAACAAAAACATTCAACTGACGAAGCCCTCTATTGGCCATAGGAATTTTAACAGGAGCAGAGTAGGAGTTGCTGTTGTTAAGCTACAAAGTCTGCTTCGGTGGGAGGTAGGAGTAGATGGATGTGAACAAATATTTGACTGTAACATGGGAGACTGTTGTTCATTTTGTATTTCCAACCTTGGGGCCACATTGCTCTTTTAAAACCACGACCACGGTAACCTCCTAAGCTACAGCAAACTGACTGACTGGAGTAACCACACAGGTACACACTGATCCGCCATGATGTGTGTTACGTGTTAAAAGACACGCTTTACAGCACAAGTCAGCATTCACTCATTTACACAAATACATTCACACACTGGTGGTAGACGCTACCATGTAAGGCGCCACCTGCTCATCAGAAGCAATTACCATTCATACACACTTACACACTGATGGAAGAGATTTGGGTTCAGTATCAACCACCAACCCTCTGATTGATGGACAACAGCTCTAAGGTCTGAGCCACAGGCCACCCCATTTAAATATGTTGCTACAAAGTGATGTTCTCATGGGAAGCCTTGGTTCCTGGCATTCATGTGGACACTACACCAAGTACACCTCCTTATGGCAACCGCACTCCGTGATGGCAGTGGCTAACCCAGCAAGACAATGCTCTCTGCCACAAGTGGAACTTGTCAAAGAGCTCAAGGCAGGCCTCTTAATTTCCCATTTCCAATCTGATCGAGCATCCAGGGACTCAAATGATCTGCCGCCAATGCCCTAATGTCAGAAACCAAAGGACACAGGTCCTGTGTCCTTGCCTCAACAGGTGAGAAGTGATCCACAATGGGTCCTCCATGGGTTGGACTTGTTCTACAGATGCTGAGTCCATTTGGGATCTGGGAAATCCAGAGACCAAGTTGATGCCTTGAGCTCTTTGTCACATTTCTCAGGCCAATCCAGAGCAGTTTTTCTGTTGTGTGACAGGGCGCACTGTCTTACTGGGAGGACCTTTACCTGTTGGTCCTTTTAATGTTGTGTCTGACAGGTGTATATGCCATGGAGCTACTGAGTTGCAGTGTAGGGATAAGCAGGGTCAGATGACTGGCAAAGGCCAGAAACTGTGGATTAGTGAGATCTGAATAGATCTGTCAAAGGTTTGCAAGGACTAGAGAGGATATGTAAAGGGGAAAGGGGACAGGGCAAGTGCCATTAAAGCATTTGGGTCAATTATTTGGCCATTTTCCTGTCACTACCTTTCTAGCACCGGTACAGGAAATTGACTTCTCTACTCCTAATCCTTCTACAAAGCTCTGAATTGTTGATTTTCCAACTGGGGAGGCTGTTACTAGAAAAATTAGACCTACTTGAATTGCTGAACAATACTGAGATGTGTATGAAGATTCAAAGGCAAAGGCCTGGTATGGGGATACCAGGTCATTGGATTTCAAGGAGTACTAAGTCAAAGGTGACTGAATTATTCTGTTTTAGACTTGAAGATGTTACATCACTCATCCAAAAGGCTCATCACCTCTGCTGATGGGTAGGAATGCCCAAACCAGATGACCCAAAGAGGCACTTAAAGCTCTTTCGGCCATTTACACATTGAAGTCACATGAGGCCTTGGCTAGGTGACCCATGAACTGACTGTGAGTTGACTGTTATTTCATTCACTACCACTTGATAGGGTAAACCCTTGTGATGCAAAGGAATCCTGTCACGGGTGAAAACACCAGGCACCGGGCATATTGAAACCTTGAGACAACCCCTGTTTGAATTGTGTAAGGGATCCTCGACTACAGTGCCAAGCCGGAGCAAGTGTGTTGCCAAGATAGCTTCCATGACTGCAGAAACCAAAGGTGTGGTGGGCCCAAACACAACAACGGCAGTGAAAACTGCCGGGCACTTGCAAACACGCCTGCCTGCTTCCACATGAAAGCTGATCTGGCTGGTCTACCCGGGCTTCAGAGTGTCACCCCTCTACACACACATTTCCAGACACTCCATCTACCAGACAGCAAGACAACCATCTCTCCAGACACCTAAACCATCAACAGAGGCACCATCGAGCTCACATCACTGCCAAACTCAATGCTGGCCTCACCTCTGATGACCGCGTTGACAGGAGTCCCAGTGTGGCATTTCATGCTTCTCAAATGCTTATCAATAAACATGACTCTAAGTGCCCAATGACTCCTTTACACACTTAGTTTGCAGCACTGGACACAGATGCACAGTCAAGATGAAACTTATCCTCTAAAGCCTGTAACATCAGTATAAATCCATATTACATATACAGTATGCATGGCAATCAGGGTTAAAAAAAAAAAAAAAAAGACAGACACCTGAAAGACAGTTACATTATGTTCTCTATGATTTAGTGGACAGAAAAGGACATCTACACTAACTACCAAGACAAAGTTTAGTTTTTGGGGCCTTGATAGGGATCTTCTAAATAAAATTTATTATTATTATTATTTTTATTACATCCATCCTCAACTAACAGTTTGTAATGTAACTTTTCAATGTTCAGAAATGTTCCAAATACCTCTATCTACAACTAGAGTGCAGTGGACAGTTAAATACCTGTTTGTAATCGTAAAAAGCCTTAAACCTTAAAAAGGCTCAGTGGGGTCTTAACTAGATTTATACCAAGTGTGAAAATGTCCCTCTTGACCTTCAAATGGTTTGAGTCTTAGTTTAGTCATTGAACTCAAGTTGGCCTACATTTTACTAGCTTCTTCCCAGGGCTTTAAATGAAAGTTTGTGGTCAGTAGTCACTTATGTATCATTTTATGTTGCCCCCCACCACTAATATGGAACTATACTATATGTGACTCTATGACAATATATGGACTTTCATTCCATATGTGATGATGACAACTAACCATGTCCATGAGCTAGAACTCAAAACAGCCCCCAGCCATCAGCCTTCCAAAACAGTGCAAGAGGCGGCAGCAATGGGGGTGTATTGTTTGAGGTACCACTGATACAATGAAATGTGGGTCACACTTTATTTTGAGTACACTGATAAGACAAAGTAAGCCATATTTTGAGTCAACTTTGGCAAAAACTAGAAACAATATGTTCTTTATAAGACAGTAGAAATAGGTTTACCCCCATCAGACCCCTCATAAGGCTCTAACAGGCAGGAAATAATGATCGATTTCTATTTATTTTGCACTACAGTTCTGATGCAATGTGTTGCAAATTATCATCTAGGAAAGTCTTACTAGTCTACTGTAAAATAAAGTGTGACCAAAAATGTAATACCAAAAGACTGGCACAATAGTTTGTAATACTCATAGACAGAGTTTATCTTTCATCATGATGATCACAAGGTATACAGTAGAAATACAGCATTCACGTTACATATAATAGTCCAATGCAGCCCCTTTGTAGGATGATGTTGAATTGCGATGCAGCAAAAGTTAAGCCTGGTTCAACACTACAGCTTGTGTTTTTTGACTGCCAGAGCCCCTTCACAGGCTGGCTGGCTTTTTACATGCAGGGCTTAAGTCAATCTGAATGCAGCAGCAACTGAGCAAACTGATGAAGACAGCAAGAAAGCTTGCAGAGGCTTGCAAGTGGACCTTGAGTTAAAGTATCTCTGTCAAATTACATTAATGTAGCTGAAATAAAATCAGCCATTAGGTGCAAATTTTATTTGCAATGATTAAACCTGGCATTACATAAGTTCCTGCCTTGGAAGGACAGTAGATATAACAAAAATATTTTGCACATTAAAATTATAATGGTAATATGTGATGACAACTCATGTCACAATCCTAAATGGCATCATTTTAATTGATTATTTTATCATGCTCAGAAATTAAGCCAATAAGACCACACTTGATATTACATTCCAGCCCTACTTAGAGACTTTACACTTGAGTATTTACCTACAGAGGTGGTTACTGACTGCAATTAGTGTTACTCGGAGTATCAAGTATCCCATTTTAGAGGAGACTGTACAACCTTCACCTTGTCGAACTCAGCCTAGTTCTTCCTGGCATGGCATGGCCTGGCTTGGTCCAGTTTGACAGGACAGAATGAGAGAACATCAGCCATGAGATCTTCTTTTCAGTTTCTGTCTTGTATACTTGTATATGTGACATCCGCGGAGGTAGAAGATGTGTTTAATTTAGTTCAGTGATAGTTGAAATGCCTCAATATGAATATTCTTTATCAAAAAACCTTAGTTCAATTAAGTTAATTTCAAATGTGGATGTCTGAGGAAGAGGAACCGGTGTCACGAGTGGCAGCACGTGTTGAAGCTTCATTCTCTCTTTCCTCCCTGTCTCAGCCTGCCTCTGTGTCTTTCTCTGCTATCACAGTGTAAACAGATCACCTTATCTAACACCCAGTGTCTGCTCCCTGCCCTTCAGTACTCTCTATTTTTCATGAGGGATGACAGAAGTCTATGCAATCCTTCTCTGCTGGATAAAAAGGTTACCAGTTTTCTGAGTGTCTCTGAGTGGCCTACTCCAAAACACTCAATCAAACTGTGACAGCAACACACCCAAGACAGAAATATGACAATACTTTGTTTTACAGTCGTTTGTTGTGTCTTAAAATGCTAACTGTTTCTTACAACAAAATAAAAAGGTAATAGCAGACGCCTGTGTCTCCGCGTGCCAGTTGAGAAAAGCAGCACGTTAAAAGAGCTTGCCTTGTTTCCGTCGAAAGCTTGAGCGTGAACTTAAAGATCCTGAATGTGGCATTATATGCAATAGATCTGAGAAAACCTTAACAACGTTCAGCTCGACTGCACAGGCTTAACTCACACTGTGGCTGTTTTTACCATGTACATCGCAAAAGAAATATACTTATACATATGTATGTACATTAGAGTCATGATAATTTATCATGATCAATACAACATGCAAATAATGTCAGAGGTTTTATATGCTAGATGACTGTATAGAAACAGCCACCCTCCACATTTCTCTTTCACTGGGCAAAGACAGTCCCATTCCGACACTTTGTCAGTGCACTGAAGAACAACAGGAATGGAAGTACAAAACTGAGTCCACTACAACTTTAACTATCTATTAAAACTGGAAATGTCGGCATTTTAAGCTCTGTTAACAGGCATAAATTAAATACAGCATCGTTCTATGACCATCTAAAATTATCAGTGAAATAAGAAGACT
Organism: Lagodon rhomboides; assembly: GCA_039737535.1. Taxonomy (NCBI): domain Eukaryota; kingdom Metazoa; phylum Chordata; class Actinopteri; order Spariformes; family Sparidae; genus Lagodon; species Lagodon rhomboides. Next base: position 11,075,951 of record CM077807.1, read on the forward strand.
CAAGTCTAAAATGATGTTCAAAGTTGATCCATGCATTAATCTTGAGCAGGTTAGACTACTGTAGCTGCCTGTACTCATGTCAAACAATCTTTTAGGCAACAGTTATCTGACTTTTGACTCTAAGGTCATGATTCCATTAAATTTCAATCTTCAATTTTTTACTTTTTAACTTAAAACTGCTGTTGAACCATTGTATCAGGATTAGTAAAGATTAACAGATAATTGATTTTATGTCCTGACAACTGTCATTTACATTTTTAAGTCTTCAAAAAGACAGGGGTATTTTACGACAGTTTGACTTTGGTGATTCAACAATAAATGACAGTTTGTTACAAAAGTTCAGTTTCTCAAATTTGTCCAGAGTGAATCTTCCTCACAAACGAGTCAGTAAAGGATCTCTGAAAAAGAAAACAGTCTGAGTTTGCCACTGTATATGAAATGAACGATATATGAGATTATTGCCTTGCACGAGGAAATGTTTAGACAACACAGAAACAAGGAAACATAGAGCCTTTAGAGCAGTTTTCCATATGAAAGACTTCATATTACTGATAATACTCAAAGCATGCTGAAAGTATTTGAATATGTTTTCTTATCTGCCAGATAGGCTTCAGATCAATAGGCTTCTACGTACTTGAGGCCACCAGAAGGCACTTCGAGTCAATCCCATAGTTGTTGGTAGTATAAAGAGTTCAGTAAATAATCTAGACTGCACAGAAAGGACATCTACACTAACTACCAGCTGTAATAACAACATCCATTTAATCACCAGGTGTGCCTATTTTTGGATTAGTCAGTTTAATCTATTAAGTGTTCCATTCATACATTGAAATCCATTTCCTGATTTACCTCAGTGTTGTATCATCAGTCTAGAAATGACTGAAATAAGGGATCCTGACTCTATATCAAGCCGGTTCATCAGACTGTGTAAAATAAGATGTCTGAAATTGAGGTCAAAGACCTCTGTGTGTTAAACAACCTGACCTACCTTAATCCTGCGACAGACACTCTCACGATGGAGGTTATCTTCGTCGATTTCAGCCGCCTCGTCTTCATCGCTGACCTCGCCAGTCATAGAGTCTTCCACCATCCCGTTAAAACTTTCCTCCAGACCGCCGATCTTCTTCGCCTTCAGCAGGATCTTCCCCTTAAGGTCCTGACAGGGAGGTCAAACTCAAAACTCTTAAATCGGCCATACGAAATGACTGGTGGACCATTTTGATAAGCCTGTATTCTCTTTTTTTCCAAGATCATAAGAGGGGGAAAATGTTAAATCCTGAACTGCAACACACACACTGGCCATTTCACAGAGCATTGTCATAGACAGAAGAGCCTGAAATGTTAATGTGACAACTTTTCTTAGTCAGGCTTATCCTGAAATGTTAGCACAAAATGATGCACATCAGGACAATGCTGATGTGTGAACTCACAGTGTATTGTGTAGTGATGCCCCTTCATAATGTCTGTTAGAGTTATGTAGATTTATGTCCTACTAAACCACTAAAGCTATCAGCCAGTGAGAACCACATGAGACAACAGTCTGCCCTGCTCACCTCAGGAGATGGCAGCCCTATGGGGGCCTTGCCATCCAGTGTGCTTTTCAGCAGCTTATCTCCAAGGATGTGGTTGAGGTGTTGGGCCATGACTCTCTGTTGCTCAACACTGCAGTGGTTCTCGATGGACAGGATGACTGGGTATTCTGAGACCTGAATGGGGGAGGGAGGGAGTTTGTAATTTAACACTTGCGAGCATTACCATAGCTGAAAACTAATACCCCTGCTGCCATATACCTGTGGGTTGTGCTTGGTTGACTGAAAGACTAGCAGATGGATGGACAAGGGGTCATGAGGCCACAATATTCAATTGGGATGGATGCTCATACACAGCAGGTTCTGACATGCTTGTGAACCTGGCAGCTGTTCACTTTGGCATGAGCCCGGCACTATGTGGCAGCTGCCTGGCTAGTTCACTTTATAGGGCTTTCAGATGATGTCTTGGATATCATTGCACAGTTGTGCTCCCTCTCATAAATTTACAATGAGATGCTGAGCGATTTGTTGATACAGTTTTACAAGACAATGAAAGCAAAAAACAATTGCAATGTCAGCATGAAGGGATTACAAAACATGTTCGATCTGCTTGAAAAGACACATTCAGACCAGTGTGATCATCTTTCCTATATGGCTGTCAATGTGTGACCTGTGCAACATAAAAAGTCAAGAGTGTTGTTTCAAATACAGCTGTCTCTGCTCCAATCTCTTAGACTCAATCCCACTGCCAAGTTTTACCCCTACTGCTCATTTTCAAGTGCCCCTTTGCCCCTCATAACAGAGAAAAAATGGTAGTGGTTGAAATTTGCCTATGAAGGTACATGCCCCTGCAAGACCCTCATACATAATCAGTTGTCAATGGTGATCTGTAAACAGACGTGACCAGACATTCCGATATGCTGTCTTCAGCTGTGATAATTTCTCTTGTGTTACCGTAACAACCGTGGTATTGTCACAATGCCCGTTACCATCTATCTCATGGAGAAAGAAAAACATGGACGTAATACAGTCACAACTTCATGTATCAATCAAACTCATTGCCAGTAGCAGTGCTTTATAGGCTAACTTTAGCAGCCCCTCCTCCTAACCTGCCAGTCTGTGCTGATATTAGAGGAGCGGTACAAAGAGTAACAACTTCACTGCTCGACTTTGGTTACATTTTGGAAATCATATGACATCAAAAAGGGCAATGCAACAGTGAAATACTAGACTGGCATGCACAAATCAGCAAAAACATTAGCTAGTAACATTAGCTGCCTAGCTAGTTAGCTACTGAGACTGAGACCTCTAACTAGCAGTGGTTGTTTTATGCTTTATAAAGAAAAGGACTATAATATATTGAAACTACAGAGTTCTCATAAACCTCAGTTTGAAGGGTGCCTATGGAAAAACCTCCATTTGGAGGGCCAAGTCACCCTAACACTTTACCCTTCATCCCAACAAGAATCGGGAACTACTCCTAGATGTGACTGCGCAAAGGAAGGGGTAGGGCTAAGAGGTAGGGGCAAGGGGTGGATTGGGATCGGGCCTTAATCAGCTTGAAGGACAGGTATATCAGGAAGCAACCATACTTAAGAAAGAACATGTATACTTCTACACCGTTAGTAATCAACAAAGTGAAACAACCTGACAGGCAATGCTACCTTGAAGGCATAGTTGCCCACTGTGTTGACCACATCTTTGAAAAGTATCTTGGAGGTGAAAGTGTGTCCATGGTAGACAATGGGCTCTCCGTTGGCACCATCCCAGCAGTCCACTTCCACACATCGGCAGCCGCGACTCAGAGCCCTGAGCAGCAAAGACAAATTCAATCTTTCATTAATTTGTTAATTATTTTTATTTAGGGTTACAGGAGGGTAGATCACATACTGTGGAAAGTTTGTTTTTTAATCAATTTCATTGATTTTGATTTTGACATTGATTCATGATTTTGATTAAATAGAATCAGTCACGTTAATAGAATTGGACTACAGGAAACCCACTTAATTTTATTAATGTATTTTTGTAAAACTGATGAATGGTGGAGGATTATTTCAGAGCAACATCTCAATTAATCTCATTACCCCTGTCAGGCTCAATGGAGCATGGGAGACACATTAGTTACAGGACTTCCACTAAAGGAAAGCCTTAAATCCGTAAATGGTTTTGAAATATGGATAGAATCATCCTCTAAATTAATTTGAAGACAAGAGAAATGATGATGAGGTTATAGTTAAAGTGGTGGCCCTGGATGGATTTGCGTCCGAGGTAAGCTCTATTCTTTGTTTTATGATTTCAGCACTTCCTGCAACTCAAAAGATGATGGCTAGTGAAAATCTGGAGGGACATCGGACCATGTTTCAAGATAAAACAACATATTTGATAACCCAACTAAGATTAGCATTCAACCACTTCCTAGCTGACATTAAAGTTTGATTACATCAAGTGCGTTTCAGGCTTAAATAAATGTGTCCATGACGTGCGTGGATATTTTGGAATCAATTTTGCCTTTCCATTTGTATCTTGTAACATTATTAAATGGTAAAGTTAGCTAGGAAGTGGTTGGATGCTAATAAAGCTGTTGTTTTACAGTAAGTAGGTTATCAGATATGTTGTTTTACCTTGAAATATGTCCTGAAGTACCACACAACAGTACCACATTGAGCTACTCACCCTGAGCTTGATGTCAGAGGAAAAAGGACTATTGACCCGAAAGATACCATTACACCTGCAAAGTGTTGTTGCTGCCTCCAGGATTGTGTGCATCATGTACGTTAGTAATGGCTCTGAGAGGACGAGATACTGAGGGAGCACCAAGCGATTTTGCTCCTTGTTCGGTCACTTGGACATCAGACAGAAATATCCTGCAGGACCACATTAGTAAACCAGAATAAGCTTCAAAAACTAACCCAATTGCATTACCTGATGTATCCCTCCACACTGCTCTGTCCTCTGAGCTGGTCCTCCATCAGGTAGGTGTTGTGGGAGGAGGAGATGAAGTAATGGCACAGAGGCTGGCTCATGTCTTGGAAGACACCCCGCCGCTGTGGGTTGAAGATGGATCCCTCAGCCGAGCCAAGGTACATCAAGAAACCATCAAATGTCATGGCATTCAGCAGCTTGGCTGGAAAGATGGCAGGACAGTGTCATAACATTCTCAGATAGTGCTGGAATCCAACCAAGGGAAACTTGGTAGGTTTCCCTTCATAATCTTAATTTTCTTATGGTCAGACAAACTCAAAGATACAGTATATTCCTCACTGTCCATGTACCTGTTTCAGAGGGCTCATAGCATTCAATAAGCTGCTTGGCGTGCTGCTCGATGTTGCCCCCATCCAGCTGCTCCTCCCTCAGGAAGTCCTCCAAGTCGCTCTGGGATAACTTCTGGCCATCAACTGAGTACTCCTGGAAAACCCTCAGTACATCCTCCCGCTGGGTCAACATCTTGTAGAAGAGCACAAACTCGTCGTCCTCCAGTGTACCCGACTGGGACTTATCAGCCATCTGAGAGGAAAGAAAGGAACATGCTGAAGCGCTATGTTGGGATGGATGCATCAAAACCCAAGAGATCTTACAGCGGACACAAACCAGTCTTAAGGAGAATGACCATAGTCCAAAGTGTTTAACTCAAAAGCTCTCACTGTGAAGAGACGATGAGCGTGGTGCTCGTTCATGTCCACATTCATCATCTTCAGTAAATCCTGCACTTCCTTGAAGTTCATCCTGCCATCATTGTTCTTATCGGCCTTCTTGAACCATTCACCAATCCATCTGGGTACGCCACTTAAGGAAAGTGTCACATTCAGTATGGGATGAATCACCCAACTGTGTTTGATGAAGATGAAGACTGACTGGGTGAGTGCTCAGATAGTGCCACAGACAAGTCAAAGTTAACCCGTAATCAACAATTTTGTCCACAATAAGGTAACTCAAGAACTAACGATGGATTTTCATGGAATTCATTTTGGACAATCAAATTGAACCCTTGGGCCAGACTGTAAATTTTGGCACAAGATATTGAAAACTGGATGGTTTTCACTGAATGTGCCATGATTTCTATGAAATCCACTGTGGATATTCATGATCTCCAGAGCTCTTAAGCTTCTTGTAGTTCTTGTAGCCTACATAAGGCAAAAATCATGAGTTGTAATATCTTCCAATATAGACACGATTTCCTAGATATTCATGTTGCCCTGGGGATATAGTCTGTGATTGTAATGATGCCATTGCCTCAACAAAGTAGCCATGGCTTTTGTCTCTTTGTGGTGTGTATCATTTTGCTAATGATCATGACCCCAAACAAAGAGAAGGAAAACTCAGTCAGTGGAAAGCCTTATGTAGAGTTTGGTGGACTGTATGGCGGCAAACAGAAGGCATTGATGGCATATGATTGAAAACACTGAGTGAAAGATACTGATCTAGTTTCTCTCGCTCCCCCATATTCTCCAGATTCTCGATCAGCTTTTTCATGCCTCTGATCCAGGACTGTGCTTCCTCAGCTGACTCGGCAACCAGGTCCAGGTTGCCCCTGCGACCACGGAAGACCACTGTGAAGCATCGGTCAGCTGGGAACTCATCAGCGATGCTGAGCAGCACCTCGGACTGGTGGCCCTCTCTTATGGCCTCCACATCACCCACTGAAACTGGACACATCGATTTAAAAACAAGTAGTCATGATCAGTGATTAAAGAAAATCTAGGTGGTCTACTGTACATTGAAAATAAAGAAAAATAGAATGAGTAAATCTCAATGACACTGCTTCCAGGAAGGCTCTGATATTCAGCTTCACAGGGGTCTATCACATCAGTGAATCCTGTGTTCTTACATGTGGAGTGGGTGTTACCAGCCTTCTTGGACTTGTACCAGATGGTCATGCAGTCGTCCTGCAGTTTGAAGTAGCGCTGTTTCTTCCAGGTGCGAGACTTGATTTTCCTCATTACTGTCCCCACAAGCATGGACTGGAGGTTGTCATCCCCCTGGATGCCTGAAATCAGGAGGACAGAGTTATTGTTGATGGAGTTTCCATTTCCTGTCTAATTCAGAATTTGGTATTAATCAGGTTATTTCAAACATGAAAATGAAACTTAATTTTTTCCATTAAATTTAGTCCAATGTGAGCGCTTCGGGTAAAAAATAGTTCCCAAGTCACCAAATACTGATGCTTTAGCTTGGTGGCCCAAAGCATCAGTATTTGACTTTGTGAAATTCAACAATCAACGACAGCATCTTCCTCCTGAACTCTTACTGCACCTTATTAAGTCTTAACAAACTGGCCAGTATCAATCAGATGGTGTTGACTGTAACACAAATGTACATCGACAAAGAGAGAAAGTTTTCAACCAATGAGCTACTATAGAAGGAGAATGCATATACATATATATATTTATTCATATATTAAGAAGTGAGCCATAATCCCAGCACAGGATATATAAACATATATAAACAAACTTACGGAGGCTGCTCCCTGTGGAAGCCATTCGTTGTTGTCTCACACTTTCGCCATCTAGACGAAAGAACAGAGAGGGAATACCATTCTTAAAGAACAGTTACTGTGCTTTTGAGTTATTCATGTAAGTTTATAGAAAAAACAAAAACATTTAGACATAATGGTCTTTTCACAAGTATAACAAATAATTTTTATTTGTATGAGCTAACCAGTAATGATTGATTGAAGATTGGTTTGATGTTTTTCAGCCCAATAGCAGCTCAAAGTCTGCCTAAATTGATTTAAAAAAAACAAAACAATATTATCTATGATAAACAATACTAACAAATCACAGTAGCAACAGTATCATGCTTCATCCCAATTGTTCAATATGACATTATGATTAAAAAAGATTCTGTGTTTGCAGGTGCCCTAGGACACAGATAGAAGGGCAAACTGTACAACGCAGTCTTGAAAATATTTTCTGTCTTTGTCAAGTCTGCTCTCTGCCTTAAAATAGAGAAAAAGGTCGCTCAAATAACAAGGTTTAAATTGAATTTAGTAAAGTGTAAGCCCAAAGTACCGAGAGAGAGAAGCTAAACAGATAATGTTTGAACGTTTCAAACATGTTTCTGTTATAATGAAAATACAGATGTGTAAAGACATTAAAGCTCATGTGTGTTTACAGGTTAGGCCACATGTGGGCGGCAGTGATTTAAAATGCCTCTCAGTAGAATGACTAAAACTAATGTCATATCAAAGTTGTGCCGAGTGATTTGATGAATGCATAACTAATTAAATACAATTAATGAATATTTTTTTCCCAAAGTAATTTGTAATCAATTTAAACTCTAAATTTAAAGCTGCATTTAGCCAGATCTATGACTCGTCTTTTTTTTTGTTGTTGTTGTTGTGCAGTACCAGCTTACTAACCTGCTCAGTGTGATGGACTAATATAAATATTCTTACTAGATCAAAATTCGTTTGGAACAAGGTGAAAACTAGTGGAGACATGAATTTTTGAAAAACAAAAATTCTTCATTTGAGTAAAAATGACTTCCTGTTATGCATTTGATGACTGTTACAATTCAGCAACAATGATTTAAATGGCCCCATGTTGTAAATCATTCGTATGGTTTTCTGAACATTCAGGACAAATTTCAACCCAATCCAGTGAAAAATAAGCAATTGATAAAATTATGACATTTAGCTAAAAAATTCACAAAGAAATAGGATTTTACAAGGGCCTGTCATTTTACATGTTGTTTTTTTCATGACATGAACTGTGAAAGGTAAGAAAAAAAGTAAGTTGCCGTGGAATGATCCTATAGAAAATGTTGTAAGCCCTAATAGGACTTTTTGCTGCATTATATGGCACTTTATATATAAAGGGTCATTATAGCGATGCTCTGACGAAGATAGTTCTGTGTAGATTTACATACTGTATATCTCTTATCTTCATGCTGTTCTACAGAACCATTTAGGGATGAGTGAAGTGCTCAGGTGGTAATAAAGGAGCTCAGTAGAATCAGTTTGGGGCTCTTGTACATAAACACATGTTCTGTGGCTGTGGTTGCATCAGATGCCTGCTCCACAGACAGTCCCACCAGCCGCCTCATTATCCAGCCTTCAGCCCCATGCTGTGCAGCACAGTGCCACCAGCAGCTCACTAAGCTCATCTGGATGCTCTTTTGCTGCCCTGTTCTGTTTTCACTGCATTCTGTTCTGTCCTGCACTTTTTGTTCTGTCTCTGTGTCGAGCCCACTAAGCCACTTAATCTCCCCAAATCCCTGTTCTGGTCTCAGCATTCCTTTCGCTCATGACCTCAGCTAACTCATCCAACTCAGGCTCCAAACACCTGTCATTTGTTTCATTGCCACAATCCGGTAATACTTTATAATAACTATCAATAACAAATGTACAGTTGTCTTTAATAACACTTTTGTTAAAAGTTATTTGACTCTTAACAAATAATGAAATGAGTTATAAACCATTTATTAAGATGTTGTGTATTATAAAGTTACAACTGATGGTTCTGAACCTTTACAATAACTTCATAAATGGTTATAAAGCATTTCTTTGTTTGTTTATAGTGAAATAAGTTTAATAAACTGTAAATTAACCATTTATTTATCATGGTTATTAGAAAATGTTATCCATAATTCAGTCTTATGTAGTGTTGTTTTAGCAAAACCACAACCTGCAGCAATGCTATTAAGACTGGTACAGTACATCATCTCTAATAAAACACACCAAATACATTGAGTGGACTATGATAGATTGTTTTTAAATTGAATAAACAGCAGGTAACGGACACAAAAAGCACAACATAAAATGGATCAGAAAGTCAATGGGGTTTTGAACTGAAATATTCATTCAGGTCTGCAGGGACAGCAGTTGAGCTGCTGTGTCACATGTGGTACATCGACACAGTAAGAAAACCAGCCGACAGTGTTGACACTGTGTTGTGTGGTACATTTCTGTGTGTTTGTCATCTGACAAGATCTTCATGTATCTCAGCCGGTGATAACGGATAACAGATTTCCTATTTTTACTATTGTCAAACAAACACAGATATTAAAAGTCTATTAAGACATAAGATTATTACAGCTGGTGCATGAAGTGTCCTCTGTGTTCTCCTGCTGTGCAGCATGAACCTCCTTTATAAGCCTTTATAAGTAAAATAAGCCAAAGAAAAAGAAAGCAGCAGCGAGTCTGACCTGGTGGAGGATCATCCCTGAGTCCCGCTCGGTGGAAAAGATCATATGGTCCAGGAGCTGCTGCTGTCCCTCTGCATGCCACGCTGCAGCAGTGATGAAAGCCAACACAAACTTAAGCCAGAGTCAACTCATTGTGAGGCTCACCTGCTCCTCCCCTCCTCCCCTCCTCTCTCTCTCTGGATCCTTTCTACCTGTTGCCTGATCACCTGTTTGGCCCTCTTTAGCATTTTAACTATCAGAGTTGTGTCTTCATTGCATTGATTAGGATAAGGAGTGTAATGCAGTAGTGCAGGTAAAAAACCATCTTACCACAATGATGATGATGGCAGTGACTGTTGTGTAGGCTGTTCATTACAGGAAGAAGATAGTTAAGTGTGTGTTGCGTAGGGGAGACCGGGGATGGTTGTGATAGCATCACTTTCACCAATAAGGGATGTCATTAGAGTCATGTGATCAATTCCATGTGTCACCACTCCCTCCCTGACCTTGCATGTGGATTTGCATGTCTGTGGAAAGAAGTGTGTGGGCTTTAAAGCCAAAAAATAATAAAAAAATCAGGTAAGAAACTAATCTTTTGTACCAAGTTTATATTTTGGTTAGTACTGACACTGTTGAAGTTTGAATTATGAAACTTATATTGGATTGAAGAGTAGGTTCTAAGCTAAAATATGAGTCATTTCATCAACGCTAATTTTAAGCTATCATGCTAGTACAGCTAGCTAAACAATGGCTGACAGGGGTGGGGAGGGTTGTAACCATAGACGTAATATACGTATATTACGTCTATGGTTGTAACACCTTCCAAAAAAATGTTACAACCATCCCCGTAAGGGCATCTCATATGTTTTCTCTATCCTACTCCCTCTTTTAAGTAGAGAGGCAATGCAAAAAAAAAATAATACTGAGAGGAAGTCAGCCAAAAAGAGGAAGAAGAAGAACGACAAGGATGAGGACACCTCAGATGAGGAGAATTTCTGCATTGTGTGCATGGAGCCCTTTAGCGATTCAAAACCCAGAGAAAAGTGGATCAAATGTTTTACTTGCAAATTGTGGGCCCATGAAAATTTGCACCCCAGGAAAACCTACATACATCTGTCGTCACTGTGAATCCGATTCTGATTAGACAGATAACACATACAGATAAACACACTCACGTCCACGTTTTATCATTTGTGCGCACGGTTGTTGTTTCTTGAAGTGGCAAACATCTTCCTTGAATTATTTTTGTGAATTGGGAGCTGTTTCTGACCTCCCACTGCAGTTTTCTGTTCTCATGAGTAGTCCATTCATATGTATTATTGAATATTTTTTCAAATAATGTTCTTTGAGTCTTAGGATCAATGCCACTGAGGATGTTTCTCATTTACCCATCAGTGATAAGTTCTTTTTGGTCTTAGTAAATCACTGGAAGATGTTTGAGTGTTAGCACATGCACAATAAATTTATATGGAGGCATATTTTGTGGTGTGGTCTCGGTTTTAAGTTCTTAAATTTTATTGTTACAATTTACCCCAGGTTGTGTTACAACCTACCCCGGTAGTGTGGTAGGTTGTAACAGCGGCACTCCTTGCATTTGACATTAAATAATTATTCCTGTGATATAGTTGGAGGAGTTGGAGGCATTTCTATTTGTAGAGGACAAATGAGGGTACTTTGTGTCAAAATTTGAGAGCCCAACCATGAACACTCTTGACATGACATTCCATACAATCACATGCCTGATCTAAGAAAGCATGTATGTGAGGTGTGGCTTGAAATATACCAAAGCTCTGTTGAGTCCCTTGATATGGTTTGGGTTAAGGATTTTAGTTTGAAGTGAGGACGTCCACACAGCCTGAGCTGTTTATTAGAGGAGACAAGGACAGGTGTTATTATTCATATGGTCCTCAAAAGAACCATTCACCCAAAACTAAAAGTCCAGTCATCATCTCCTTCCTCCATGCTAATGGAAAGTCAGATTAAGTTTCATAGTCCACAAGACATTTCTGGAGCTTCACAGCAAAGCAGCGATGTAGCATTCTCCTTAACAACTGAAGTAGCTGGAGACTTGATTTCAAACGGAGAAACAACCATAAAAACATCACGTCTCCATACAGCTCGTCTGCAGAAGAGAACAGATCACAAGCTGAACTGTGAGACATTTAGCCTTTAATGTCTATTTGATCACGTCACCTTTTGTTATAAGTCATATAGCTCCAGATAACTAAAAGTGATCAGTTTCCAGTTTTAATGGAATTAAAATAATTATGTCCACAATCAAATTAAAGTTATTCTAATATTTTGAGGTGGTAGACAAATTATCAGTAAATTCATACATTTACTAAAAAAATGCTTTATTATAATATTATTTTATAATCATTATCATTTTAGTTTTTTAAACTCAGAGAAACAAAATTATTAAAGTATTAACTAAACCAACTGACAGTGTCTAACACAAAGAGTCATTCTGGCCGTCATGTCCACCACATTAAACTGGGGTTGTCCACAGCAGTCTGTCTGCCGTGACACAAGACACTCATTGGCAGAGGATTACAATCAGCCTGTTCCCCCCAGGTTTGGCCCTGGACCACCTTTATCCCACGCTGCCAGGTGGAGGACCAGCAGAGCTCCACCACAGTGTGTTTTCTGTCCCGTCTAGTGTTACTAAGCCCTGCTCATCAAACTTTGATCGGGCCAGTTTAGCTGCAGGCCAAGAGGACGGCACATCGGGGACAGATTCACCACCGAATGAACAAACTGCTCCCAGCTTACCTGTGGACTCATGACTGACATCGCTTATCCATCTGAGAGCTCGCACACATAAGTTTGCCAGTTCTGAATATTAATATTCTCTCTGTGGTCTTCCTGTGTGTTCCCAGCTCAGGTTCTGAGGCATGAATTATCCACAGCTTCAGATCAACTTCCTAGCTCAAATTACGCAGACAGAGCCAAGGCTAAAATGGAGGGGCTCCCTCACAATGACCTCCTCTAAGGAAGGAAACAAACTACAGTACCCAGCAGCAGCCTCTTCAATAGCACTCTGTTCAACCACCACCACAAATGTGGGAACATGTCATGGAAGGAGAGGCTGTGACAGTCTGTGACATGGAGCACTGAGGCTCATCTGGAGGATCCTCAGATGCTTGTAGGATGTATATCATCTGTGTGTCAGTCTCATAAATTGAGTTTACCAAAACACTCAACCCACAGAGAAATGCGAGCACCATATTCAGGAACTGTGCCAAGGTTGTGATGTCACAACTGTACAGTCACCGCCCTCAGCCACGCCCCCAGCACAGCTGTGGTTGCAAAAACACTAGCCCCTTTTAGATAGAAAAGGTGGCACATTTGCAGCAAGGTAAATGCTGCAATGTGCCACCTTTTCTATCTAAAACGGAGGTGTAATATTCCACCTTTTCAAATAAGCCACCACATTTCCACCTCTGGGGTCGGCGTAAACATGTGAGGTGACGTGAAGCACGAAGTTGGGCATGAAGAAGAGCAGGTTGAATTTGTCTTCAAAGTAAGAGCTTTACATTGCACCCCATCGGAGTTTAGAGCTGGGTTCTTAGCGGGGGGCTTTTAATTTGAAAGTAGCGACCGCTATTAGCTTCCCGCTACTAGCTTGCCGCTACAACAACAAGCGGACAACCAAGACAGCTACAGAGACCGAGGAGACGCTAGCATGCATCTCCCGGACCTCAGCTGCTTTCCAGCTGCTCATCTTCGTGGATGGAGTGACGAACTGACTGCTGTGATCAGCTGTTTACTGGTTTTAAAACTCCCGGCTGTGGGTGCGCAGCAGTGCACGTCATCGACACCTCCGCCCACCTCAGGATATGCCACCACATTGTCGCCTCGGATTTACACTGCAGCGGAGGCTCAAATAAGTGTAACGTTACCCTCCGAGGCGCAAAATTGGTGGAACAAAACAGACCACCAACTTGCCTCCTCCTGTCTAAATCGCGGAGCGAGCCACCAAAAAGGTGGCAAATTGGTGGCTTATTGCCCAGTATAAAAACGGCTACAGACAGAGCTGATGCAGGCCTGTGAGAGCTGACCAATCAGAACGGGCTGGGATTTTCAGGTGAGGGGCACCTAAAATAAAAATATGAACCTGAAAGTGAGCATAATATGTATGTATAGACCTTTAACTGATGAAACTGATACTGTATTCTAACCATCATGTGTTCTTGAAAGATTCATTCTCCTCAAGACAGTTTAGAAGTACCATGAAGTAGACTTGTAGTTCTCGAGACCGGTCTCGGTCTCAAGACCACTTTTCCGTGGTCTTGGTCTTGTCACGGCCTCGACAGTCTTTGGTCTTGGTCTTGGTCTTGATACTCTCTGGTCTTGGTAGTGTCTTGGTCTCGGTTTAGGCGGTCTTGACTACAAGTCTACTCAAGACATAAATGCATTCATGATGTAGTATGCCTTTTGTTCTACAGTTTGAATGTATATGTTTATGTATCTGTTCTTTGTGATGTCTGTGTTATATTGTTCTTGTCCCACTGAACTACAGCTACAACTACAACTTGATAAAGTGTGTTATAATTGAGATGCCATTGCACACATCAAGGTGACCAGTTCTTCCTCTTGTTAATGTACAATTTGAAGTACAATTTTGTACTATTTGTACTATAAACTATTTGTATTTTGCATTTAATTTAATGCATTTTTTGGTGCACCTGCGTGCGGGTTCTACAACTCATGCAAAATGGCAAAAAAATAGTCTTTTTTTGGTCTCGGTATCGGTCTCGGTCTCGAGCTGAACAAGTCTTGGTCTTGACTTGGTCTGTCTTGGTCTTGGTCTTGATACTCTCTGGTCTTGGTAGTGTCTTGGTCTCGGTTTAGGCGGTCTTGACTACAAGTCTACCATGAAGCAGTATCTGTAATGTTTAACCTATTTTTCAACTTGTGTATTGGCATACAGCACATCTCAATATAAGAGACATTCCACTAATTCTACACATCAAGATCAGTGTCCGAGTCACAGGGGCGACTCACGGTACCTGTGAGAACAGCCTTCTTTTGCCTTCACTACCTGATCTGATCTGCCTGTTGTAGCATACCATCTTTTCAGTGTTCATATTGCTGTTATTATGAGCTGTTCAAATATTGAATATTTATGCTTTGGCAGTATTTCCATATCATAAAGCCCCTTTGATTGGACTATATTGTAAACTAGAATTAGAGCATCGCAGTTGTATGCCTCTGCGCTCCATTGGCGTTGCTGTGGTGTTAATAATGGAAAGTACATTTTTTGCAGAATATTATGTCATGGTGCATTTAACCTCTGACCTTTTGGATATCAATGTCATAACTTCATCATTTTATCTGGTTAGACATTTTTGTAACATTTTAGTCGCATGAATTCTTGATCTACGGCCAAACGTGTGGTTTGTGTGGTCAAACTGAACTTGACCTCTGGCCACCAAATTCAAACAGGTCATCCTTGAGTGAAGTCATCTCGCACAACTTTCATCTCATCAGTACCACACATCAGCAGGTGACAGAAGGCGTCATACACCAGCAGTGTGATAGCTGATGGCTCATATAGTGATGGCAGTGTTGCTGCAGCAGAGTGAACATGCTCAAGCTGTTGTTTGTTGTGCAAAGATTTATTGCAGATCTGTAAATCAGCTGCAGAACACATGGTGAGGCAGCACATGTGAATGTCTTTGAAACCATGGATCCATGGGAAAGTAAGTGCAGAGGCTCAGGCTACCTGCTCGCTCATGTGATCACAAAAATAATCTCCAGCAGCCTCTTTTTAAAGTCTTTCATAAAAACATCTGTGTCCGTGATTGAAGGCTCGTTTGTTAGGCAGTTCTTTGCTGGTGTCCTTGGGGTCGGTGAGGAGCAGAGGGGTCACTGCGGGGGGAGAGGGATGCCCCGGGGATCAGTGACCTGACCCTCCTGCAGGTTCTTCACCAGCTGGGCCAGCCAGCGCTTGGTGGTGGTGTCGTCCTTCAGGACCTGTGCGAAGGTGGTGTCTTTGAGCTGGTCAGGGAGGCACTGCCGCAGAGCTTCTCTGGCTCTAGACAGACACAGGGACACACTGTTAATCACACTAATACATATATATACATATATGTGTTTTATCATTACCATGAGCTTGTGAATATTCTCATTCATCCAGGTCATAGTTATCTCAAGGAAATTGAATCGAATGCAACTGGATTTGGTTTTTGTCTTGAAGACGTTTCACCTCTCATCCGAGAGGCTTCATCAGTTCCTGCTCCCTTGACTAGGCTGGGACTAGTCCAACTAGCCGGTGTGGAGGTCCAGCTATTTAACCTCTCAGGAGGCGGTCACAAGGCCACTGAGGCCTCTGGGTCGTATGTGCTCCATTATTGCCAAACGACAGTCGTTAGTATGGTCGTTGGGGATGGTGGAAAGTTGGTTTCGACTTCGTTAGTGTTCTATTGTGTTGTAACGACAGTCGTTGGAGTCACATGAGGCCCTTTGTGCACAGCCGTTATTCTTATAGGCTAAGTTGTTGAATCTCCTGGGAAGACATGAAAGGGCAGCATTGTAAATTGGAGATGGGTGGTGTCGCAGACCCCCTCCTCCAATTTTTTTTGCATAGATGGCTTCTTTTACTCCTCTTCAAACCATCTATCCTCTCTGTCCAAGATGTGAACATTATTGTCCTCAAAGGAGTGAGCTTTTTCCTTGAGGTGTAAATAGACAGCAGAGTCTAGGCCTGAGGAGTTAGCTCTCCTGTGTTGGGCCATGGGTCATTACCATGACATCACTCGAAGTGGGCGATATGATATCATATACTGTAAAATGAGTTAAATCTGGTCTATTATAACATCATAAGCAATGTTGTAGATCAACGACCATGATCAATATCAGACTTCCATGATTTTTGCATTAATGTCATGATGAACTTGTTAGGTATCACATCACAGTATGATGTCGTTTCTGGATACAGTAATAGGACTGTGATAGAAGACTTTATCTACAGTATATTTCACCCGACCCCAGTCATCACCGTCTTTACTAATCGAGAGTTGATTTTTCTGTGGAGATCTAAATAGTAGCCCTTTTCACACAGAGACTGCATTATCTCCGCAGTGGAGGCTCGCCACTTCTCTCGACTTTGTTTGTTCAAACTGAACCAAGCAGCTCCAGCGCAAAGTGTGTCAATTCATACAGCAAGCCTGCACTGCAGATCCAAAAGAGGCGTGACGGTACACTGTTGACATCTGTGTGATATTTTCAATGCATTTCCCCCCAGTCTCCTCCTGTTCATCTAAACATGCACCTGCTGACTGTTAATAATCATATAGATGCTGTTATAATGTGTTGTGATTGAGATCCTGACCCACCATGCATCCTGGAAAGTGACAAAGTTACGTTTTTCCACTTTAAATGACATAATTACATAATCACCATCAGTAAACTGGACGCTGTCTGACTCTCGCTCGCTGGGAGGGAGGCTGTTTTCTGGGGGAAAGTTCACTGAAGTTCAGGAGGGCTGACCATTGCAGTGATTTTTTTCAAGACAGTAACTACAAGAACACAACAGTGGAAGGAAACAAACACTTGGTGAGTTAAAGTTTTTTGCCGGGGACAGACGCTGTTTTTCGGGCAGAAATGTGAAGAAGAGTTGGTACAGGAGGACAGAAACTTCTCCACGTATAACTGCAGATTTTCTTTCCTCATGTAAGTTGCCAAAGACACGACCAGTTATTACATAACTGTCGTTTGGTCCTGTAATGTTGCATTGCGGGTCATTTCTCTTTTATTTGCCGAGTGAAGGATCTGTTCAGCTGTCAGACTGACAGGGCAGTGTGAACAGGGCTACTGTTTCCTCTCTGGTAGGACGAGAACATGCGCCAACATGCACACCTGCACAGGTGCTTTCCATTACTCCAGTGTCATGAAGTGGTAAGTGATGACTGATGATGTGACTCTCTTTTTCTGTGATTTTAACTCGGGGACAGCTTCCTGTTGTCTCTGTATGTCTTATTTAAATTCAGTTTGGCAACAAACTTTAAAAAAAGATGGTGATGCTGCACACTGTCTAACACCCTTACAGGTGCAATAAAACAGAAGGGTGAGAGCCGTCAGTGGAGTACAGAGCTATGGGTGGAGTTTAGCATGTAATATTATCAATCACCACTTTCTGCTGCATATTATACAAATACACGGTTAATTTAACAGTTTCAACTCTGAATATGCTTTTATTATCTAGTAATGTGACTTTTTCACTTCGTCTTTATCCCGACATGTTAAATCTTAGCAAGTACTCAATTAAACTGGACAAACTTTGCTTTAACTTCTCATTCTGAATTAAATATTGATGTCACAGTGTAATGTCTGTAGAACAAATGACACTATCTGCGTATAGAGTAGTTTACTATAAACCTCACTTTCACTGTGATAGTCTGCACAGAACGGAGGCAAAAATGAAGGTAACATTACGACACAAAGGAAGCACATCTACCATTGTGCAATCAAAACAAGAGGCATTGTTTTCCCCAGTCACCATCCATAGGTAACAGTGGAACAACTGGAATAACTGGAGAACTCTACACTGCAAGAGAAAAAGAATCCGACTAATGGAGGAGGCAAAGACGGTGAAGAAAAAAAGGGTGAACGGACGGGCGTTCACTGGATGAACCAAACAACGATGAAAATTAAGCTACAAAAATAAGATTCACATTGTAATAAACCTGAATATGAGAAACTTCATCTCGTTTTTCTTTTCCCCACACAAGATTTTCTTCCATTTTTCTTTATTTTGATCCTTTTATCTGTTCTGATGACCTTCTTTGTCTAACTGTCCGAGAGATTTGTAGCACTTTGTCAGACAAAACGCTATCTGGTGTCCTACTGTAAGGTTGCATGTTTTCACTCTGTTGTAACAGTTACAGTCACATCAGTGACACATTCAGTGTCATCAGTGATAAATGTACCTGGAGTTGTCTGACAGACGGAGGTAACAGCGCACTACATGCTTCAGTAGGCGAGCTGACGGCTCTTTGGAGAGCTGCAGGACCATTTTTCCCTGAAACAGAGAAAGAGACTATGAGGCCAAAAAGAAAAACGGATCACACATGTATAACGTGTTAATAATTAACTTACAAGAATCATAGCAACATGGGAGAAGCGCTCATAAGTCTGACAAATGTATGCCAGCCCTGTGTCATCCAGGAGGATCTTCTGTAGGATGAAGGTTGCAACCTAAAACACAATTAGACCACATGTTGTAGGAGAACATACCTGACTCGGCTTTTTATCAATGAATATAGTGTGTTGATGTTATACAGCCAGGGTTATTTTTACAGTGTCTTCTAATGGTCACTAGGCCTGAACGTCTACACTCATACCACCGGATGGAAGAATAAAGTCATGTCAGAATACCGTTTTAGAGAGTTCGCTGCCAGACTCCATGATGCGAAGGCACAAGGGAATGATCTCTGTGGTCAACAGGAAGTTGATGACTTCCTGCTCGTCCGTTTTCACCAAAGCACCTAGACATTTTTGACACGAGGAGCCAATGAGATTAAACCATTTCAAGACAGATACCAACACATTAACTTTCAGTTCTACAAACTGAGCACTCAGACAAATAAATACAAGGACAATGTTACATTTGTGATCTGCAGTGCTGACAACTGCGACTTTCTGAAAAGCAACTAACTACAAGTTTAATCACTAATTATATTGAAATATATCAAATTAGAATTCGTTCCCATGCATGCTGCTCAGAGTGAGCAGAGAGAGCAGTCCACAGCTCCTCTGTACACAGCGACAGGAGGTCCAGTACTCAAGCGTTCAGTTGGTTGAGACAGGTATATTGTTTGTTTTCTGATGTGGTTTGTACGGAAGCGTATTGCATTCACTTGATAAATGTATTTTTTGGTTTGTTTTACTGAGTAATTATTTGTGTTTTTCTGAGTAATTTATTTTTTTGTCTGTTTTTCAGAATAATTATTTCTGTTTTTCTGAGTAATTTATTTTTTGTCTGTTTTTCGGAATAATTATTTCTGTTTTTCAGAATAATTTTTTTCCTGATTTTCTGAATAATATTTTTTTTCTGTTTTTCGGACAAATTTTTTTCCTGAGTTTACAGAGCATTTGAAGATCCATTCATTCATTGAGAGCTCGACTTCATGGTTACAAACATGACCGACTTGTTCAGTTTAATCAAGTTTTACTTTGATCTGGGTTTAAGACACTGGGAGATAGTCCTGTCTTTAAGTCATATAGATGGTATTATCATTAGTTTGTCAAGGCATGTATGCGCTAATCTGACTCTCGCCAGATGCATTTCGCAGATGCATTTCGTTCCGCCTGGCTCCGCCTGGCTTCACTCACTGGCGAGAGTCAGGTTATGTATGCGCGGGCAGGAGTCGCCATAGGTCCACGACATGGTCCACGGGAGAACGGGAGTCTGTTACAGGTTGGATGTTCTCGCGGGAGTTCGAAGTATCTCGATATTTCAGAAAAAAAATTACTCCGAAAACAGGGGAAAAATTATCACGAAAACAGAAGAAAAAATTACTCTGAAACAAAAAAATTACTCAGAAAAACAGAAATAATTACTCAGTAAAACAAACCAAAAAATAAATTTATCAAGTGAATGCAATACGCTTCCGTAGGTTTGCGCTTCCTGTATTATCATTGTCTTCTTTGCTTTGTAATGTGTCCTTGGAAGACTTGAAATGCACTTTTAAAAAACATGTGTGTTATTATCAATATTATTATTATTATTATTATTATTATTATTATTATTATGTTCTATAGCTTAAATTAAAGCTTAGTAATACGTTTTTTGGCAACGCTGACTGTGCAGGTATCAGAGTTTGGGATCGTTTTTCCACAAAGAGGATTACACCAAAAAAAATGACGTCTAGTTCTACGACAGCACTGGCTGGCAGAGAGACACGTGGTGGTGCACAGGCTAAAGTTAAAAGACTGAGCTATTTGAAAATGCAATTTTCTTGTTGTTACTTGACTGTGGAGCTGAGCCTCGCAAAGTACAATGATGTATGAACAGAGTTGTCATAGAAGGAGGAAGACTCGCCATAAATATGAGTTTAACATCTGGATGTACAGCTGGCTCTGTGACATCACAACTAGTACGGAGCAAATCATGGTCCAACACACTTGGACAATGGGCCTTTCGGTAAGGTAGACATCACCTATGAATGTCTTAACGTGTGTGGAGGGCTTTTTAACAAAAGCTCCTCTGTCAAATTTTAGTTTACCACCGAGATCCTTCAGCCTCCAGACAAACTCATACTTCCCTCCAGCTGCTGACACACGAGACAAAAAACACTCGCCACGTCAGCTGAGAATAAGGAAATGTGGCTTCAGTGTGTGTAACGTATACGTTTAGTTTTTCAGGGTGTTTATTCAAACAGAAAACAACACGAGGTGAGTTGCATTTCAAGTGTGATGAACAAGTACTGACTTTATTAAAAATTGTGATTTCGAGCTTGTATAATTTTACTACAATGACTATTTTCAAATGTTACTATAATATTTTACAATACCTCAACGCTGTTTATCTCATCAGTGTTGTACACACCACCACAATGTTTTCACACATTATCAACAGTTTATCACCATTAAACCTAAGTTGTGTATGCAGAAATAGATTATACAACAAAGCGAGGGGAAGAAAGGTTGGTGATGAAATCCTGACGTCAGATTTCTTACCTATGACTCCTAAGCTGGTGAGGCGGAGGTACTCGAACGGCCGGGTTTTGCTCACTGTGTGTAAGAACGGGTAGAGGAAGAGTGGGATGTGTGCAGCCAGGAAAGCTGACCTGAGAAGAACAAAACTCACTCGTTTGCTTTGTGTGACTGGTTTACTTCAGTGCTGAGCATTTTCTGACCGACTTATTTTCAAGTTCTGGCCTGCGACACCATCGTTATTTACCATGTAATGTTTCATCGCTGACATTAGCACTAACCCCTTTCACACTGGCGTTTGGGTGCGGCTTCTGTGCGCCAATTCTCCGCATCCGTCCCAGTGTGAATCTCTCCGATGCGGCGAGGGGTGCAATTTCGCTCCGGCGCTGATACGCCTCTGGAGGTAGTGTCAGGGCCGCATTATTGGCGAGCCGAACCAGTGTGAACGGATAAGCCGGCGGCGCGTATCGAGGGCGTGTCGATCGGACGGTCGGTTAACTACACAGGTCCTTTACTCAACTTAATACAGAGAAATGTCCCACAGAGCAACGTTACAGGACCAAACAACAGTAACGTTGTAACTGTCTTTGGCAACTTATATGAGGAAAAAAATACCGCAGATATACGCGGAGAAGCCTCTGTCCTCCTGTCTGTCCTCCCGCCTGTCTGACCGACACATTCATGTCAGAAAAACAGCATCTGTTACCGGCAAAAAACTTAAACTCACAGAGTGTGATGAAAATAAATCACCGCGACGGTCAGCCCTCCCCGACCGAGACTCCGTGAACTTTCCCCTGGAAGACAGCCTCCGTCCCCGCGAGTCAGACAGCGTAAAGTTTACTGATGGTGATGTAGGCTAATTATGTAATTTAGCACGAAAAACGTAACTTCGTCACTTTCCAGGATGTTTGGTGGGTCAGGATCTCAATCACGACACATCATAACAGCATCCATATGATTATAAACTATCCGCGGGTTTAGATTGACAGGGGGGACACCGGGGAAACACCTTGAAAACGCATCGACGTCATCATCATGACGTGTACCGTCACGCCTCTTTAGGAGCCGCAGCGCCGGATTTCTGTGTGAATTCACATCGGTTCGTCTTTAATGCGGAGCTGCTTCGCTCTGTGTGAATCGCTATAGGCGGAGAATTGCCGAACCGCCGCTGCGGAGATAATGCGTCTTCTCCTGTGTGAAAGGGGTTACAGATTAACAGCAGGGAGCAGTGACACATGTGGACACTTACCTTGTCTCTGGATGGGAGGCCACACACTGGAGCAGTGCGAGGGCGTTACATACTCTGTTGGACTGGTGTGCTGTCAGGGTGGGGGGGTTGATTGATGGGTAGATGTTGACGATTTCCTACCAATGACAAGGATCACATTCCAGATAAAGTATGAACTGTCAGATAAAAACAGTTAATTCAGGATAATATTGCATTAACACCACTCTGTGAGTCCATCATGTTACCTGTGGAGAACACTGCCCTGACTCACCTGCAGCAGGGCTGCTATTGTGCCACAGGAGTGCCACAGCATGGGGGCCAGGTCCGGGACAGACTCCCTCTTCTTGCTGAGCTCCAGGAGGGCATTCTCCCTGGTCTCTGGACTGGACAGCTCATTGATCCACTGGTAGATCTTTTCTCTGTCCACTTGTGCCAGTGCTGTGGTTACAGCCTGAAAGCAATGGAGAAAATGTAGCACCAGCACAGCCTGTTCTCTCTTTAGCACAGACAATGCCCCATTTATAAACTGCCAGTGATGCAGCCTGGCTCTTATCAGCATCTGTCCTAGTTTTACTTGGTTAGTCACCGACAAACTCCAGCTGACGTTGGTAAGTGATAACTGTAAATACATGTGCAATTAATTTCTGTGGTATAAAAGATGTTTTTCTACAGCATATTTTAAAGACTGACACCGAATGGAAAAAAGCTAGGCTTTACTGAATTGACGGATTTTCGGCTTGGAATCGGAGAACATTTATGAATGGTGGCTATGGGCAAATCATATGAAGTCATCTTATTTCCTCCTCTTGTTAATATGAAACTAGTCTTGCTGACTGGCCTGAATTCAGCTTTGTAATTGTATTCTATTTCAGCTATGTATCTGGCCAGAAAGACTACATTTATGTCTTATCCATATCGTTAAACTAGCATTAGAGAGCCCGGCTAACACGTAGCTCAGCTCAGGCTAGTTAGCTAACTTTGAATGTCGGTAGTAGTGACGGATCTACTCACCGCTCCTGTGGCCAACATCCTGTGCAGCGGGTGGATTTAATCCAGCGAGGCTTTGAAAAACCTGCACACAGGTTTATACGTGTTTTTACACAGAGCTGGAACAGAATAATTCTGCTGAAACACAGATATTAGGCTACATTGGCTTCGATGGTGCTAGCTACAACCAGAACATTTCCGGTGTACTACTTTCAAATTAAAAGCGCGATAAATGAAAAAATGTAATGTTTTGTTTTGACAACGAATCAAAGTTAAATTTCCAGTCGTGGTTGGATCCTACTCTACAGCCTGGTGGTTTTCTGTCCTGAACAGTTATTACATAATGTTTATATTTTATAAATGTACAGCGCCTGCAGTGGGCATATCTTAATAAAGCTCCTAATTAACCATCTCACTGTAATAACTTAATATACTACAGGCCAGACATGTGTCAGGCAAGTCACAAGTCATCAAACACACTGAAGATGCAGTATCTGGCCTTAACAAAACCAAAAGACAAGGTTTTAGTACCTGGCTAATAATGACATTATTGGCTAGTTTATCTAACCTGTTGTATTTCCTGCAAAAATACAATGTGAAAGCTGACAGCTGAAGTGATTTCGACTAAAACTGCTAAATATACTGAAAAATACTTGCCTGAAATGCATAAAATTATAATGCATTGTACTACACTGCTGAAGCAGTAGCAGAACCAAAGTTGAACATGTTTCCATGAGAATGAATGGGCAAAATTTTGCAGAAAAAGCTGAATATTTCCAAAAGTATGATAGATAGAAAAGCCAAAATCCATTTGTCGGAGTTGAAGTCAGCTGAAAAACGTACGGAAGAAGAAGAATATTATCAAAAAATTCCAGAAGCCTACAGCATTCACGCTAATAACTGACATTCAGTGAAAGAAATCTGATCAAACAAAAACAAATAACGTGACAGACTAAAAACAACTGAAACTGAAACATGACAAAAACACAGACAAGTCATATGAGTCATCATGTCTCAAGTCAATTCAACATCAAGTCTTAAACAAGTCGAGTCTTAGTTCATTTATTTAAGTTCGGTTGCAAGTCATCAAAATAGCGACTTGAGTTGACTCGAGTCCAAGTTACAATGAATCGAGTTCTCTAGACTCAGAGTGTGTTCACTAAAATTAATCCCATTTATACAGTTAGTGAGGGGAACACTTTATTACAACCAATTAAATACATACACAGAGGAAACTGAATTTACGGTTATTTCCTTCTTGAATGTGGATTTTTTTTTAATCACACTGTGGTCTCTGTGTATATACAGATACGGTATACACAGATACATTATGTGTTTTATAATCTGGCTTCACATTCAGCACCTATGTTTGTTGACGAAAAAAGTACGAGAACAAAAGGAAAATGGATCAGCTCTGGTGTGCGGAGGGGTGACATCTGATGATTCCTGATGAGGTGCCTTTGGAGTTAAGAGAGAGAGAGATATGCCAAATATGTTATATTAATAAGAATAAATAAGATAGTCAGAGTAGATACGTGGATATGATGGTCCTCCACACAGACATGATAAATGATCAGTAATCAGTACATATTACTGTTAAGATAACACATAAGTACATACTTTCCTCATCATCTCTATATTGTGTTTTACTTTTACAGTAGATGTTATAACTGTGCCTCTGATCAGTTATTGACATGCATATCGGTTATGTTTACTAAGCCACAGTTCACGGGCTACCTCTGTTCTCCTCACCCTGCATCCAGGAGCAGAGAGGCTCTCCACCCTGGACCTCCAGGTCACCAACAGTCTGGAGGTCTCTCAGCTGTGCAACCAAGACGATGTCCTGCACATACAATCACAGTTTTACTCTCTCATTTCAAGGTTTCCTCCCTACAGGGGTGTTTCATGAAGAAAAAGCAGGGCCGTTTATTGAAAGCCTTTCTTGAATGCCAAACAAACTGAACCAGTCTCTTTAATGAACATGTGACGTGTTGCCTAATTTGACCTCCGGTTTTAAAAAGGGAGAACATGCAATCCAAAAGTAATAGTATGGGTGAAAATATCGGCTTTCAATGTAAAGTTAATGTTCTGTTTATGATATATCATGATATCACTGCGGCTAAACTAGCATCTGGCTTCATTCATCTCATCTTCTTTAATGTATCAGAGAAGAAAAAGGAGTAACCTGAAGTAAGGGTTCTTGAGGGCCAGGATGTTTCCAGATCTAAAGCCTGACTGGTCGACGGTGGCCGTGATGTGGATGTCATAGCTCTGCCTGGAACATTCATGATTGTTTGTTACACTCACAGGTTATGAGACTGAAAGCCGAACTGTTCTGAACCACACAATAGCAATTAACACAAATGTCTTGTCATTGAAATCATTAGGAAGACGCGGCTTGATGGAAGCACAGGTGTACCTGTTGTTATAGACGAGCAGGACAGTCCCAGAGAGAGTTTGTCCCTGTTTGGCGAACAGTGGCGTCTGAAGCAAACATCTGACCTGATACCAGCGGGTCAGAGGCTCAGTGGGAGCTGTGGAGAGCCACACAGTGGACCTGCAGTCACAGACATGACAGTCACACTGAATACACCTGAAGATTTTATGCTGAAGGTGTCAAGGTCTCAGTCTAGAAAGAACGGACATATTAGAAAACATGTCACATTGGCTAGCTTGTCTGATATTTACATCTCAACGTGACTTCAGCTGCTCAGGTTCAGATGAAGGTGAAGATCTCGGCGGTTTTATTTTCCCTGCTATTATATGTATTAATATTATTACAGCTTTCACTCATGTCTTCTCTATCGGTGTATACTAAAAGCCATTAATCAATCAAATCAATCAGTATTTCAAACAAGTAGAAAGTCTGAGTTGTGTATTTCTTACTTGGATCCTATATAGGCCACATCGAACCAGAAGGCAAGTCCATGAACCAGACCGGACTGCAGCAGTGTGAACACAAAGGGAATCTCTATTCTGGAAGAAACACAAATGGGATTCCTTGTCACAGTAGGTGTTTTTTGCATTCTTGCACAAACCTACAGGAACCGCAGCCGGCACGATGTCGTTAAAAATGAAACAAAACCACTGTCTCTTGTGTTCTTCTGTAGCTGGGACTGAATATAGGCACTTATGTTGATTTTTACAACCAACAACAGAGTCATTTGCGTGTCTTGCTCTGAGCGACGACATTGCAAAACGCTGCTATCTTACCCCTGGACACACCGAACTTCACCTCCGGGATGAACGCCCCCTCTCGATATCTCCTATCATCGCGCAGAGGAGGCCGCCCTATGAAAATCTCTCCTGTCATTACGTAACGTAACATCTCCTGTCGTTACGTAGCAACTGGAACTGAATCTGAACAGCCTGTAGGAGCGCCGTGTTACCAGCGGGTGGGCTGCAGAGACTGTGCAGGACTCGTTTGCTTTCCTCATTCTGGGAGTTGGTAGGCTCAGGGAGGACCAGTTTATATGTAGAGACCAGAGAAAACATGTTTTTCATAATATGGGACCTTTAAATAAATCTACTAAACATGTTGTAGAATCGTTGCATCATTTCATTAGTTCTTATTCTCTGTTTCTCTTTGCTGTATCATTCAATTATTTGCTGCTATACCAGGGATCAATCTATTTCAATAAATCTATTTCAATACATTTTTTAGCTGAATTAGTTCTTTGTTCATATTTCTAGTGGTTGTACTATTTAGTATAGATTTAATAGAGGCAACTAAAGCCCCTCTCTTGATTTTCTCAAACTAAGAATTTTGAGCAATTTGTTCCTGCTTCCTGCTATATTTCCTAAAAATCCTCAGTTTCACCATCATACCATAATGGTGATGATAGGACACATACAATCATCACGGTTGATTACTAAAGCTTCATTGGTAACACTTCAACCTCCCTTCTTGGCATTTATAATCAGTAAATGTCACGTTACGATGTCGTTGTAAACATGGATGAGATCTTTTCTGCTAACCTGTGTAAATCTTCTTCTTTCACCTCTTTGAAGTTGATGCAGTGCTTGACGGACCTGGCCACCAGGATCTGCACATCGAAGGCGTCCTGAAAAAGACATTAAATGAAGAATCTGTTGACAGGATCAAATTTTAAAAAGATTTCAATATAATTGTTTCGAGAATTGTTGAGTGTGCAGGAGTTTTTTGTCCTGATTTTTGTCGGCCTTCTCCTACACACCTGTCCATCCACAGACCTGCAAACGTTTTCTATTAATTAAATATTTAGAAAAATAAATATAGTCAAAGTTTTGGCCACAAAAGACAATAAAAATCACAGGGAACACTTTAACATAAGCACCATTAATTAATGAGAAATGTAAGGCACATTCAATTGTTTGTAAAAAAGTGAAACAACTAGAGCCTGACCGATTTATCGATGGGCCGATATTATTGGCCGATATGAGGCATTTTCCAAACTATCGGTATCAGCATTTATAATGGTTGATTAATGAATATTTAAAAAAATAAAACACCCTTTAACCATGTTATGAGTGTTGTCGTTGCGTAGTTTGTCCACCAGAGGACACTCTACAACTCTCTTCTTGTAAGGGTGTTGAATTAACTCTAAATTTATCATTCATTAATGAGTTACTGACTCATATTATGGGTTGCCATTATAACTGTGATTGATCAGCGAAGGACTTCTCCTCCCTCAGTAACCCCTTTCACACAGGAGAAGGCGCATTATCTCCACAGCGGCGGTTCGGCAATTCTCCGCCGATAGCGATTCACACAGAGCGAAGCAGCTCCGCATTAAAGACGAACCGACGTGAATTCACACAGAAATCCGGCGCTGCGGCTCCTAAAGAGGTGTGACGGTACACGTCATGATGATGACGTCGGTGTGTTTTCAAGGTGTTTCCCCGGTGTCCCCCCTGTCAATCTAAACCCGCGGATAGTTTATAATCCTATGGATGCTGTTATAATGTGTTGTGATTGAGATCCTGACCCACCAAACATCCTGGAAAGTGACGAGTTACGTTTTCGCGCTAAATTACATAATTAGCCTACATCACCATCAGTAAACTGGACGCTGTCTGACTCGCGGGGACGGAGGCTGTCTTCCGGGGGAAAGTTCACCGAAGTCTCGGTCTGGAGGGCTGACCGTCACGGTGATTTATTTTCATCACAAACACTGGTGAGTTTAAGTTTTTTGCCGCCGACAGACGCTGTTTTTTGGGCATAAATGTGTCGGTCAGACAGACAGGAGGACAGACGGGAGGACAGAGGCTTCTCCGCTCATATGTGCGGGATTTTTTTCCTCATATAAGTTGCCAGAGACAGTTACAGTTACTACGTTACTGTTGTTTGGTCCTGTAACGTTGCTTTGTGGGACATTTCTCTGTATTAAGTTGAGTGAAGGACCTGTGTAGTTAACCGACCGTCCGATCGACACGCCCTCGATACGCGCCGCGGCTTATCCGTTCACACTGGTTCGGCTCGCCAATAATGCGGCCCTGATACTACCTCCAGAGGCGGATCAGCGCCGGAGCGAAATTTCACCCCTCGCCGCATCGGAGAGATTCACACTGGGACGGATGCGGAGAATTGGCGCACAGAAGCCGCACCCAAACGCCAGTGTGAAAGGGGTTAGTGATGTCTTCACATTTCTGTGCCTGCCAGTGGTGTGAATCTTTCTACAATCAGCCGATCAGCAGGTCTTAATGACAAACACTTTGCTCTGTTAAACCAAACTAAACTCAATAGCCTTGAAGTATTTTAGATGCCGTCTGCATCACTTTACACATATCAATATTTTGTATCTTTAGAAATGCTGAGATCTCTATGAGAATGTGAAGTGGAGCAGTGCTGTGCCGTACACGTACCACTATAGGCTGCGTGAAAAACTCATCCACTGCAGCGCTGTGAAGAGCGCTCAGGTTAACACCGTAGAAGCTTCTCTGCTGCCTGGAGGAGAAAAAAGGGGAGGGAGAACACTGGAGTCATTTACAGTCAGCTGATTGACATATCTAGTCGTTCACGAGCAGACTGCTTTATCTGGCACGGTTAAATGAGTTTCTTCTGTGGACTTTCCTGTATGCTGGTCGGATTTTATTGTGGAGGAGATACAGTACCGACTTACCATGTGCTCATTTTACTTGTATCTTGCACAATATACTCTTTGTTTAGTGCATTTCCTAGTTCCTACCTGAAGTGAAACAACAGTTCATGCAACTATGGAAGAAATGAGTTAAATATTAGTCGGGCACAACAGTGACAGACATGTAATGTTGTGTTAAAAGTTGTAAGAGCTGTAATTAGTATAAAAGATGAAGTGTATAAAGTCGTCCTCTACGTCACTGCTTAAATATTTTGGGTGAACAAACATCAGTTTACAGTTTTACTGTCATTCCTCAAGGCTGGCTGAGCCTGACCTCCACATGGTGGTGGAGCAGCGAGGGCCACCGACCATGGCAGCACACACACATGCACGCTGGTGTGTTTGCATTCACTTGTGCACAAACAAGCTGCACAACAGAGGTCGTATTGTTGCACACATTTTCTTTATCTTTTCATCCAGGAAGTCAGCCATGGACAGTCAAGGGATATTATATAGTTAGACATAATGCAATCTTTAATTTACCTGAAAATGAAGGTGTATTGTAATTTATATATTTGTTTGTTTTTTACCCTCTGGCACAAAGTGTGCAAAAATACAACAATGTGTGGTTGCCAATCTGAATATTAACCTATTTTAGTAGATCCTAATAAACAATGACTGATGATAATTTGTCAGCCATTAGCTGATTTGAGGGATTAATGTTTTTTCCCCTTAACATATTTTTCTTTCCTGAAATATGTTTGACAAATGATTTTCCTGAGTGACATTATTAAAATGAATAATGTCCTTAATGGACCAAATCCTCTGTTTTAAAGAATAAAGTTGTGGAAAACTTACACCGATTTATTTTTGGTACAGGATACGAGCCTCGAGCTTAACTTATCGGCCCACTAATAATCATATCAGTCAAAGCCTTGGCTCATGTGTGTGAGTCAGGACTGGACTGAACCTGAGCGTTTTACACCCAACAGGAAACAAGCCTGACTGATGTCGAGCAGTGAAAACATGTGCGTCTGTGTGAGAAAGAAAGAAAGAAAGAAAGAAAGAAAGAAAGAAAGAAAGAAAGAAAGAAAGAAAGAAAGAAAGAAAGAAAGAAAGAAAGAAAGAAAGAAAGAAAGAAAGAAAGAAAGAAAGAAAGAAAGGGCGCCAGTGTGTTTGTGACCTCATGCGTGGATTTATGGCAGTGCGTGCGTGTGTGTGTGTGTGTGTGTGTGTTTGTTTGTGTGTCTGAGACCAGAAACTAGCTCGTGCGTAGTGTTCGAAGTAGAGCTGCTCGTCGCTGAAGGGGGCCAGATGAATATCGCCACAGGAGGGAAACATCAGACCTGGAAAGAGAGAGCCATTGAGAATGATAGAGAGAGAGAGAAACATTCAGACAGACATGGACAGGGTGAGTATGAGGGTGAGTCCTAAATCAGTTCAAACAAGTCCCATGTCAAGATTTTAAATTTGAAAGTAAATCCAAAGTCAAGATGCACAAGTCACAAGTCAAAACAAACTTGTCAAACCCAAGTCAAGATAGGTCAATCCTGAAGCTTGTGAATATTCTCATTCATCCAGGTCATAGTTATCTCAAGGAAATTGAATCGAATGCAACTGGATTTGGTTTTTGTCTTGAAGACGTTTCACCTCTCATCCGAGAGGCTTCATCAGTTCCTGCTCCCTTGACTAGGCTGAGACTAGTCCAGTTCTGGAGAGGTGAAACGTCTTCAAGACAAAAACCAAATCCAGTTGCATTCGATTCAATTTCCTTGAGTCAATCCTGAAGGATATCCAAAGTCAAGATGTAGAATTAACAAATCAAGACAGGTAAGTCAAGTCCCCAGTCAACACCATCTTGTATCAAATCAAGAAAGATATGTCCCAGATCAGTGCACACAGTTCAAGATACCTGTCTTGACTTGTAACTGGGAGTCACCCTTAAAACAAGTCCCAAGTCAAGATAGTAAGTTCCAAGGCAAATTCAAAGTCAGGATACACAAGTCACACGTCAAGACAGATGAGTCAGTCCTACAAGTCCCAAATCAAAACAAACCTGTCCAAAGTCAAGCTGAGAAAGTCCTGAATAAGACTAATATACAGAAATAATAAACATTAATATACAGAACTTTTTGTTTCAGGCCCTAAAACAAGTCATTACTAGTCTCTCTGCTGGCCTGTTCTAAATGTACCTTTCCCTCACAGCCATATTAACACCTCATAGACTTGTAGTTCTCGAGACCGGTCTCGGTCTCAAGACCACTTTTCCGTGGTCTTGGTCTTGTCACGGCCTCGACAGTCTTTGGTCTTGGTCTTGGTCTTGGTCTTGATACTCTCTGGTCTTGGTAGTGTCTTGGTCTCGGTTTAGGCGGTCTTGACTACAAGTCTACTCAAGACATAAATGCATTCATGATGTAGTATGCCTTTTGTTCTACAGTTTGAATGTATATGTTTATGTATCTGTTCTTTGTGATGTCTGTGTTATATTGTTCTTGTCCCACTAAACTACAGCTACAACTACAACTTGATAAAGTGTGTTATAATTGAGATGCCATTGCACACATCAAGGTGACCAGTTCTTCCTCTTGTTAATGTACAATTTGAAGTACAATTTTGTACTATTTGTACTATAAACTATTTGTATTTTGCATTTAATTTAATGCATTTTTTGGTGCACCTGCGTGCGGGTTCTACAACTCATGCAAAATGGCAAAAAACTAGTCTTTTTTTGGTCTCGGTATCGGTCTCGGTCTCGAGCTGAACAAGTCTTGGTCTTGACTTGGTCTGTCTTGGCCTTGGTCTTGGTCTTGATAGTGTCTTGGTCTCGGTTTAGGCGGTCTTGACTACAAGTCTAATACCTCAACACAAAGGTTAACATCAGACCCTCAACCAGACAAGGCATCAAGATTAGAAAATATTTAAAGACTCATTCATCAATTGAATCAATCATTCAACTGAAAACAAACCAACAGAGTTTTCGTCCACCTCTGCATCACTTAAGCTTTTACCCCTACCGTTGGGTTTGAGCCATTTTCGGGCGTGCAAGAATCTTTCCATGAGCCTGTCACTGAGCAGCATGTATCCCATCGGCTCAGAAACAATGATGTCCACCATGTCAGGCGAGCTGACCTCCTCCACCTCCCCCTCCAGGACCCTGATCTGCTCAGACAGACAGTTACTCTGGACAAGGATCTGCACAGGAGACACAAATAAATCACACATTGTAAAACAACACAGCCACTTAAGATTCCTATTTCTTACACAGGACCCTGACATATACACTAGATGATGATGTACTGTATAGGAAAGACAATAAATGTCTCATTGTTCTGCACAGGAAAGATGCATTATTTTAGAAGACAAACATTCAGATTTCCAGCTGCTGTTATTTGTACCAACACTTGGTAATGATGCATCCTAAATATTTCTCCTAAATGTTGAGCACAACATTTGTTTTGAAAGTGATTAAAAGAAAGAGGCGCCGACTTTTTAAAACTTTAAATTCTTCTTTAAACAAAGTCGTTTGAATGATGCATGGCGACGAAGTCATGTATTTATTTGTGGCTTTGTAAGATTAATAACTGTAAGATGAAGATGGCGAATAAGGTCAGAATTGGGGATCATTGCAAACGCTTTGTAATTGCAGTTGAAAACAATGCATGAAGCCATAGTTGCTAACTTCAGCATAAATGTCTTGCCAAAATTAGTACAGAGCTGCTGAATGCCCAATATGTGTATGTATTGTCTTTTGACAACAATATGTTGAAGGGTCAGTACATCCAAATCATCAGTACATCCTGAAAATAAATATTTCTTATCTCTTTATGCAGATAGTTTGTTATCTGTCTCTGAGATTTCAGCCCCCACCCTGATACAAAGGAGGTGAATCTCAAGGAAATTGAATCGAAAGCAACTGGATTTGGTTTTTGTCTTGAAGACGTTTCACCCTCTCGGATGAGAGGTGAAACGTCTTCAAGACAAAAACCAAATCCAGTTGCTTTCGATTCAATTTCCTTGAGATAACTATGACCTGGATGAATGAGAATATTCACAAGCTCAAAGGAGGTGAATGAATTCACAGCATTAAAAAAAATGACTTCAACAGTTAAATGTCTTTGGAGAAACAATGTTGTGGTTGCTCTATTCTCCACAGGACACATTGTTCGCAGTTTTTCACAAGGCGGTTTCTTCAACAAGAATTTCTGTAAAGACTGTGGACTGTGTTCTGTCGATTCTCCAAAGACACATTTCAAAACCTGGATAAATATCATTGGTATCCAAATTTGGACATTTTCTGGGTCTGTTGAGCTTTTCAGGTGAGTTAAACCAGGTAAATGTGACACCACGCTAATACTCAAAATTGAATGAAAGGCAGATACAGTATAATGCCCGTATATCGGTCTAAACCCAACATTGCATCTCTCTGCAGCCCCTATCCTGCTGAACTCTGGACCAGATGTTGCCGCAACCCATTAACTCCCCAGAATGCCACGCTCTGCATTTGATGTATGTACTCTGTGTGTGTGTGTGTGTGTGTGTGTGTGTGTGTGTGTGTGTGTGTGTGTGTGTGTGCTATCTCGTGCATTGCTGTGGTTTCTCTTTAGGCTCTATAAAGGCCAACATACACATAACATTACTCTCCAAACTCTGCATATTAGCTCAAGAGAATCAAGAAGTCAGGAGATTCAAATCTCTCTTGTAGGTTAGTTACAGAATGCTTCAATAACTGCAGAGAAAGGACCAGTTTTAAAAAGCCTTGTACTGTACATCAGAACTTACACTCCAATCGCAAAGACTGAGGATGCAGGTTTCAAATCTACTGACCTGTGTGAACTTGGCCATAGGGCTGGATTCAACAGCGTACACTTTGGCAGCTCCAGCCTGGACTGCGAAGAAAGACAGAATACCAGAAAGACAACAAACGTCCAGAACCACCTACAGAGACAGGGAGAGAAAAGGGACAACTGAAACTGAAACTTTCTAAATACATTCTGGATTTTGTTTGAATGTCCCAAATCCCAGCACACGGTTCAGTTTTAAACATCGTTAGAACAAGGTCTGAAACAAACCCAACAAACGGCGGCAGGCAGACTGCACAATGTGGAAAAACAAAATCCATCATATTGGTAGTGTTTTGACAGATAATACAAACCATTAACATCTATCCGAGATCTGCAGCTCTAACGTACTTCATTGCTGTTCTTTTCACACATTGTACCTTTTTAAAACATTGCAGCTTTTTGCTATTTTGATATAGCTCTTGGCCAAATTGCAATTTTGATTATATTTTGGTTATTACTGACCAGGTTGACAGGGTGGAAACAATTTATCAAGATGATCTGAATCACCATTGAAACCTTCTAAAATGTTGCTTTATAACACAACTCTATAATGCTTTATTATTAATGTCCTTGTAATGAGCGTAAGTTAAAGTAAGGCCGTTATAAATCCTTACAGGATGCTTATTGATGCTAATAAGTCTACAAAAGTGTTAATGATAGCATCATCAACATAGTTACTGTAAAGGGGTTAGTGTTGCGCTTTACCTTCACATTTATTGAATTTAACTCACTTATCTATTAAGTCAATGAGAAACTTTTCTAATTTTGCTTGCTTTATTCAAATTAAATCTTACTTGATGATGCATTTATTAACATGCAACTGGACTTTAACCTAATCAATGCGTTAGTCATGTATTATAAATCATAAGAAACTCATGTCTGCTGACCCACTGGTCTTCTGTTGAGTGATGTAAAGCAGCTGTGGTAGTAGAGAGTTACTGACCATAATAAGTCATATAACATAAAAAAAGGTTAACGCCACTGTCTCCACTGATAAGGCTGTGCTGTCACCTTGTCTCTGAAGTCAGTCTCATTGGCTAAAATGGCTCTCTGGTAGGTGGAGATCCTCGGGTAGTCCTGAAGCAGGTTGTGCTGCTGGGACAGACAGCTGTGGAACTACACGTACACAAAAATAATAAATTGTAAATTGTATTCTTAGTTCTTCTTCAAACTTACTGATAAGCACACTCAAAGTCAGAATCCTGAAGTGTCTCACCTGGTAGTCCTGTGTAGGGACATTTGTAGCCCCGGTTTCAAACCGATCAGGATGTCTCCCAGAAGGTGTCTCTACATCCTTGTGTCCTCTCTCATCTCTCTCTGTGCAGCCTCTGCTTGTCTCCTCATCCCCTTTCTTCAGTAACTGCTGGAAGTTTTTCATATCTGCAGAGCCAAGGGGACGAGATGTTTTCTGATTTGTCCGAACTCCTGACACACAAACTAAACCCTCATGAGGATAAGCAGTAAGAGTTCAGTGCAAACCAGTTGGAGTTCTGAACTGCAGCAGAAGACTCAGCTTGCCGACGGTGACCAGGAAGGACTGTCCTCCGACCTGGCAGCAGTCCATCTCCTTGGAAACAGTAAATTGGAAGACTGATGCTCTGTTGGCTGAAACACATTGGTTTAAACCCCACAAACAGGAACTGACACTTCAAGTTTGACACCCTTAAAGGGATATTCCGGTGTAATTAATCCATGGTCTAACACATCTTGACACCGAGTAAGACTCCCCCTTGAGAGGTCAAGTTTGCTGACCGCTAGCTTAGCTAGTTTTAGCAACCTCAGAAAAGACCGCACGAAAACAATACACTGCAGCTTATGCCTCCAACTAGAAACCGCCATCACAAAGCCACAAATAATGCTCAGAACAGCACCAAACTTCAGCAACAGTACATGTACAGTCCCAGCACACAGTATGAAGCCTCAAACATCTGCTAGCTTAGCCAGATTTGTATTGAAAACACAGCTCAACTCATCCGTGCTCCTCCAGCAGCCTGCCTGTCTTTGGAAGCCCTGACGAGTCGATTACCGAGTGCAGTAGATTTCCGCAGCTCAAGGATGAAAATGTATGATTATTGCTCCATGTACTGCTCAGTTATTTTCCCTGCGAGCTCACAGGTTATAAGAACTGAAGTATCCATGGAGAAATAATCATACATTTTCATCCTTGAGCTGCGGAAATCTACTGCACTCGGTAATCGACTCATTGGGGCTTCCAGACACAGGCAGGCTGCTGGAGGAGAGGGTGAGATGAGCTGTGTTTTCAATACAAATCCGGCAAAGCTAGCAGATGTTTGATGCTTCGTACTGTGTGCTGGGACTGTACATGTGCTGTTGCTGAAGTTTGGTGCTGTTCTGACCATTAATTGTGGCTTTTTGATGGCGGTTTTAGTTGGAGACGTAAGCTGCAGTGTATTGTTTTCGTGCAGTCTTTTCTGAGGTTGCTAAAACTAGCTAAGCTAGCGGTCAGCTAACTTGACCTCTCGAGGGGGAGTCTTACTCGGTGTCAAGGTGTGTTAGACCATGGATTAAATTTACACCGGAATATCCCTTTAATAGGCTTCTAGCCATTCTTTGGATTTTTAGTCATGGTGGTAGTCATGAGGATTATATGTAAAAGCAAGTTGGGCAGTTTGATACAGTTTACACTTTTGGCACACACTATTTCTACTGCTCCAATAAAGCACGGTTTGTGTGTGTGTGTGTGTGTGTGTGTGTGTGTGTGTGTGTGTGCTCACCATCTTGCACAGTGAGCTGCTGAGCCTCCTGTCCTGTGGTGAGGAGCAGAGTGAGCTCCTGTTCTGCTCTCTTCCTGCACACACTGACCTGCCGCTCTCTGCTCACCTCCTCCCGGACCAGCGCCTCCTTCACCACACAACACACTGCATTATATCACTGAACACCAGAGTCTGTAAGATCAAACCGTACTCCACCCGATCAAATTAAATATGATTTTATTTGTGTAGCTACCTTTAATATTAAAAGGCAACTTCACCAGTTTTACACATTAAAGTGTGATTACAGGTCCTGTGCATAACACAATTACAAAACAACTATATTACCCACAATGCAACTGAGCCACTAAGTGACATCACTGAAGTGCTCCCTCGCTATCAATCAAGTCTGGGGCTGTTTTCAGACCACACACCCTGGCTGAGGAGAAGCACCACTCATTCTTCAGAGACACACTCCACACTCTGGTTTGATTTTTGCGGAGGAGGCTTCATACTGCAGCAGGACAGTGAACCCAAACACACCTCAAAGCTTTGACGCAACTACTGAAGAACCGAGGAGTGTAATTCATGGATATTTTTTCACTTTTCACTCAACTTGTATCATCACTTGTAAGGAAAACATCATTCATTTGGGCAAAGAAGAGGAAGCCTGAGGTATGACAAGCAAGCTACTTTTACGTTTTGGCTGAATCATCTGTCAGTCAGGCAAACACAATGATCAAACTAACTATTTTAAAGCCAAGGTACACTTTCCAACTAAACTGAAATAAATGAAATCATCTCTACAACAATGCTCATGATAGTGAAAGTAACTGCAATGGATGGATTAGAGCTTGAAAGTTATATCTCGAAACCTTAATCCAGGTTTATTTACTCACATGCGTCTCGTAGTCACAGCCCAGTCATCAACATTGGCATATAAAAGAGTGCCCTCTGCAGCCTCTGTTGTTACCTTCTCATGTGTCTCCATGTGCTCCTCCTCAGCCCTCTCCTCCTCCTGCAGGGTGAAGACCCTGACGGAGAAAGCCGGCGGCTCCTCTCTTCTCTCCTCCATTCTGGGATGTGAAAGGAAGGGTAGAGGGGAAAGAGCAGAGGAGGTGGAGAGCAGGGGATGGAGGAAAAGGGGAGGAGAGACAGAGGTCGGATTGTAGGAGAAAAGAGGGAGAAAAGAGGGGAACACGGGATCTTTGGAAGAAACTGAGGTATTTGCAACATTTGGAACCAACAATGCTGCGGTGCGAGTACTTTTATGGATGGTTTCAGCAGAATTAACTCAAGTGATGTATCTAATACATGTACAGTCAGAAAGATTTCAACTTAGTACTTACCTACAACTTAGCTTATAGTTTACCAGTGGAGATCTGTGTTGGTTGGACTGATGAGAAAGTATACTGGTGGGATACTGGCAGTGTATTACTATTCATTCTAAATCTATTATATAACAGTGATAGCTATACCTTACAGTCTAACCAATTTCTGAAAGGCCCCCTTAACAAAACATTTACATTAGATTATATAAAGCAATCGTAGGGGTTATATACACACACTGTTAAAGGATCAAAATACTCGATCAACAGAGAAATGCTCACAGCCTGTGTTCAGAAACTGTGCCGTTGAACAAACCCTCAGGACTTCTGTCAGGTTGTGATGTCACAACTATACAGTCACCGCCTTAAGCTACAAAAAAAAAAAACACAGGCAGAGCTGTGGAAACACAGTGGGTGTAGGCTCAGGCCTATGAACGCTGACCAATCAGAGCAGACTAGGCTTTTCAGGAGGGGGGGCCTTAAAGAGCACTCAAACGAAGCATTTATGCGTATGGGAAAACTAATGTGTTTTTGAATATTAAAGCATGTAAGTGTTTTATAATAGACACCAAAAATTGATCTATGAACCTCAAATTAGGAATAATATGGCAAGGCAAGTTTATTTATACTGCATTGTCTGAATGATGCAATATTATCTTTATTGCACCGTTCAGACACAAGGCAATTGCTGTGCTTTACAGAGACATAGAAATGCATTGAAATAAGACATTAAGACATATAGAAAACAAAAACAAAAGATAAAAAGTTCCAACTTAAAAAGACGTTCTTAATCTGATTATAAGCCACAGTAAACAGTAATATATTAAGCCCAGATTTAAATGAGCTAAGAGTTTCAGCAAACCTCAGGCATTCAGGAGGCTTGTCCCACAGGTGAGGAGCATAGAAACTAAAAGCCGTCTCACCTTTCTTGGTTGTGATCCTGGGAACACCGAGTCCCAGATGACCTGAGTGGTCTGGATGCTTCGTAATGTACAAGTAGATCAGAGATGTATTGAGGCCTGAGACCATTCAGTGCTTTATAGGTCAATACGATTTTAAAATCTATCTTCTGACACACAGGAAGCCAGCGCAGTGATTTAAGAACTGGTGTATTGTGCTCCATCTTCTTAGTGTCAGTGAGGACTGTGGCAGCTGCGTTCTGGACTAGTTGCAGCTGTCTGACTGATTTTTTACTAAGACCTGTAAACGCACCATTACAGTAATCGAGCCTGTTGTGAGAAATCTATTAATCAATCCATCCATCAATCCGTCCATCCATCAGTCTTTTATTTGTATAGCACCAATTCACAACAAAAGTCATGTCATGACACTGTCCGATTAAGCAGGTCTAGACCATACTCCTTGATTAACGTATTTACAGAAACCCAACATTTCCATCATGAGCAAGCACTTGGCAACAGTGGCGAGACAAAAATGGCTTTTAACAGGCAGAAACCCTGAGCAAAACCAGACTCAACGGTGGGCGGCCATCTCCCTTGACTGGTTGGTGGCTCTCGAGAGACTGTTACTGGACTACAAACTTTACTAACTGCGTTATGGCAAAAATTTAAAAATTAAAGTTTGTTTTTGCAAAAGGAAGTATTGCATGTCAGTATGATAATAATTTCTAATCAGGAATAAAGACACAGCTGGAGATGATGGCAGTGTCATTAGTTTAGCAGTTTTTGCATCAAATGAAAATTTTGGAACATTTTGAATCTCCAGATGGTCACCAAAGTGCTAACAATTATCACTCTTAAACATCTGTACAGAAATTCATGGCCATCAAATGAGGCCAGCAAGTCTTAGTGGGGGTTGGGGTCAGTTTATTAAGCTGCTTTGATTTATGATGAAGGTTGTCAGGCAGTTAGTGTGATAAATACGGTAACATTTCCTTTATAATTAGGATGTCTAACACATCATGGTTGAGACAGTCCATTCGATATAGAATCACTCCCTCTACTGGATGTATAGCAACATTGCAAGAACACAGATGAACATCAAGCAGTCCAACTCCATAAGAACATTACGACACATGAGGAGAGAATGTTTCACAATTACCTCATGAATTTGTTTGAGAGAATGCCAAAAGTGTGCAAAGTTGTCATCAAAGCAAAAGGTGGCTACTTTGTAGAATATAAAATCATATTCTGGTTTGTTTATCACTTTTTTGTTTACTGCATAATTCCATATGTGTTCCTTCATAGTTTGGATGTCTTCAGTATTGCTCTACAATGTAGAAAATAATAAAAATAAAGAAAAATCATTGAATCATTGAACTCACTGCTACTTTTTGTGGGGGGTTTTCTGACTAAAGAGTCCGGAGAAATTCTTCTTTTCTTGCTTTGGTAACATTTGTTAATGAAACTCGCCCTCAAATGAAAGAGAACACGAGGCCTTATTTAGTAGATTTGCTTAAACTCTTAAGAATGCACACTATCTCAAGAACGCGTGGCAGTCATCAAACTGAGAGTGAAGTGCCAAGTTGTGAAGTTAAGACGATTTTCTCAATCTGAGAAACAGTTATACTAAAATGGTTAGGGCAGTGTTGTGCTAGTTACTGAAAAATAGTAACTAGTTACAGTTACTAGTTACTTTGTAAAAAAGTAACTCAGTTAGTAACTCAGTTACTTAAACCAAAAAGTAATGCGTTACTGAGAAAGTAACTTTTTAGTTACTGTAAAACATTCTTCCAATTTTACCATTGGACTCTTGGAATAATAGCCTGATAAAGAGATCCAAATAAACAATCAAACATACCGTGCAATTGTTTTATCAAGTTGTGCCTGGCTATGGGTCCGTCTTTCGAACTCCAGCCGCTGCTGCTTGGGTGGAGTGGGTGTGTGCTGCTCGCTGCTGTCGGTCTCGGATGCTGCGTTAGCTGACGTTACCTTAGCTGCTAACTTTGTGGAAGCATGCCGCTTCTCTAGGTGCTTCAGCAGATTGCTGTTGCTGTTGTTCGCCGTAGAAAGGATTTTTGACCCGGGGCACAGTTTACATGTTACTGAAATGTTGTTTTTCCCTTTGCTCTCGAGTTGAAAATAGTTTGAGTATTTCCACGAGTAGAAATTTATCTTCCCCTTCTCGCTCGCCATCATGCCGTGACCTGTCCAGTCCTCTTCATGGCGCGTGTTTGATTGCGTGTGTGACGCTAGAGGGCGACAAGTGCTTTGTTTTTCAATTCAATTAAACTTTATTGATCGGGAACTGTGTGCCGTTGTAAAACCTCACCAAAAGGAACGGAGTAACGCAGCGTTTGGTAACGGGAACGGAGTTACTGAATTTTAAAAAACAACGCGTTACGTAACGCGTTACTGAAAAAAGTAACGGCGTTACTAATAACGCGTTACTACCCAACACTGGGTTAGGGTTAACATTGTTGTTAACATTAACATGTTTCAACAGAGATTTAACCCAGGGCTAGTAGAAGGCCCAAATGAATCATACAGTTGATATGGGCTTAGATTAACCCTGGGTTAACAATGTGTGTGTGAAATGGTTTTGACTATCTCAGGGTGAGCTCTTAGTACACTTGTAGTCCTCGAGACCGGTCTCGGTCTCAAGACCGGTCTTGAGACCACTTTTCCGTGGTCTTGGTCTTGTCACGGCCTCGACAGTCTTTGGTCTTGGTCTTGGTCTTGGTCTTGATACTCTCTGGTCTTGGTAGTGTCTTGGTCTCGGTTTAGGCGGTCTTGACTACAAGTCTAGCTCTTAGCTCACCCTGGATGGTCCCGGACTGAACCCATCAGCACTCTGGCCTATATACATGTCAGCTATGTCAAGTATACCAGGCTGTGCAGCTGGATACTGTAACACATTCTATTAATATACATGTACTGTAAAACATCATTGGTATCCATTGGGGTTCATCATAGGTTGCATTTTAGACAGGGCATTGATTCCACATTGAGGTTAAAGCCAAATACACTATACACTATACACTGCTGTCTGGAACAGAAGTCCTTGTTAGAGACAGTTTATAGTTAGAATTTAAAGTCAAAGGGAAAGTGTTTGTTTGCATCTTTCAACAGGCCTCATCAGTTCTGCTGACTGTTGGGGAATCAAAGGCATGTAGGCATCTGATTGAAGGACTT
Source organism: Lagodon rhomboides (assembly GCA_039737535.1). Taxonomy (NCBI): domain Eukaryota; kingdom Metazoa; phylum Chordata; class Actinopteri; order Spariformes; family Sparidae; genus Lagodon; species Lagodon rhomboides. The sequence continues at coordinate 11,118,513 of CM077807.1, forward strand.
TAACACAAGAGTTAATGAGTGTGTAAATTACACAGGAATTAATGTCAGGATGACATTGTACATATGAACAGTACTAAACATATGTTACAAAAATACACCAAGTGTAGTTTCTCTTAAGATATAGTTGTTGTTTCTGTTTTGTTTTTTATTCTGGAGAAATGCATGAGAAATAAACATACATAACTACAAATCTCAGACATACTATCACACTATCATAAACGTCAGTTCGTAACAATGACTGTTAATTGAGTAGAATTAATCGGAAGTGTTATATGTCTGATAGAGTACAGTTTGGCACACAGTCATTTATGTATTGAATTATCTCTGTATGCACCTGTTCCTCATTCCTATCCAGAGGGATCAGTCAGGGTCCTGTCTTCTACCTGTGGACCTGACACACTGAGTCCAATATTAGCAAGCAAACATGAACCAGTGCTTCAGCAGCGATCACTGGGATATCATGTTGAAGTCAGTTATACACATTAATCATTCCTCTGATCTCTCAACATAGTATAGTCGTAAAAATCCACGGTTGCCACTTCTGATCAAATTCTCATCTAACATTTTAAGTGATGATGTTAAAGAAACTGTTGAAAATAATGATCGAAACTGTGTCACATGTTGACATCATGACCTGTGAGTACAAAAATAAAATAACAAATAGAGACTTACAGAAACAGCCTCTCAGGAGTAGAACATGGCCCTGGTCAATGGTCTTAGAACATTTGGCCATCATAAGTCATAAGGCCAGCTAACCTGGCAACAGCAAGAAACTCTAAAATAGCCATGGACTATCATCACCTTATCTGACGGAGAAAAAAAAGCATTTATTCGATGCTGTTTTTAGAGGCAGGCTGTCACTTTAAGTATAACTGCCCATTTTCTGTGAAAAGTCCCTGTGAATTTTGATGTGTGCTGTTGGCTCTGTTATATTGACAGAGTAGTGAGCTTATCTGACTATGTATAAGTGATGATTAATCTGTAGAAATGTACATTATGCTGAATTTTACACACTGAATGAACCTGTATAACCTCTGGATATTATTTGAATAGCAGCTATTAAGTAATAATTGTCATATTTGTGTCCCTATTGTTTAATTTGCTGTTGCATTAAACAGGCAACTTGGCCACATTGTCATGGCTACACAAACGGCAAACCCAAAAGTTTAAGGTCCTTAATCCCATTCACAAAGACATGTATAGCTTTCTTGTCAAAATTCTTCAGCAGCCATTGAAAGCTTGTCAAAAAAAGATCAGATCTCCTGCCTTCTCATCACAAATGTTTTCACACTGACGAACACTCTCAAGGACTGACATATGGCTTGCCTGCATGTTCTGTGTTTCCTCATACTGTAGGTCAGTTACAGAGTCATATAGAAATCTGAACCAAACTCTGAGCTCTGAAATATGTACTTGTTAAAAGCTTGTATTGTTAACACTCACACTTCACTCTGGTTTCAACCCTAGATCATCTGTGGTGAGCCCGACCACAGAAACCCCTTCATTCAAATTAAGAAGCTTTTCCTTGTGCATCAAGCTCAAGAGCTTACTCAAACCGTCTGAAGCATGCAGGTCAGCTAAATGGCAGAAGTGGAAATCCATTGATCCTGCTTTATCTTTCAAATTTTCCGTAGAGCTCCCAGAATACACAGGACTATCACTGTGACTAGCAAGACTCCAGCGATTAGTCCAATCCGAATCCAAGGGAAGGTGTCCCACTGTAAAGATGTCTCTTCCATGCCTTGAAAGAGGGGTGGGGAAGGAGGGAGGCAGATGAATGGAGTCAGAGGTTAAAAGACTCATGGCAAATAAATGCACTTGTTAAAACTATATACTTCTACTATACTATACGTTCCCAGCCCTGAAAAATTGAACTTTTTTCTTCACATCCTGCTTTGAAACATACAACTGCTCACCTTCATCTGGGAATGACGTCACCACCCCCTCGAAGGCTTCCATTGGCTGTGACTCTGTCATTACTATAAAAAAGTAAATGAAAAAGAACATGAAATGATGTGTGAGGTCACAGGTATGGTGGCCATGAAAGCTCAAAGCACTGAAACAGAACTTCAATAATTTGAGAATGCAGCATTTATAAAAACACTGCAAATACAGAAAACTGTCATGGTTTTTTTTTTAGTTACAGTATATCCTCTTGTGTTGTCACTTTATATTTCATGCTTACCTGTGTTCCTAGTGTTCTGCTTACCTCATATCAGCCTTGTTAGCACTGTCCTGTTCCATGTGTCTCTCTACGTGCACATCATCCCCTCATTAGTTTAGTTTGTATTTAAGCCTCAATCTATGTTGGTTCATCTGTTTTCATCCATGTGTCTCCTGTGCCTCTTCTCCTCATGTGTTCCCCTGATTGTTCCTCATGTTTTCTGGTTTGTCCCTAGTTTCTGTATCATTTTGGTATTTTCCTTTGACCTAGTTTTGATAACCAGCCCTTTTGTTACTTAGACTTTGAATTTTGGATCTTACCTTTGGCAGGGCCCAACAGTCCCCTTTAATTCAATCAAGCATAATCCCAAAAATCAAACTTGATGCCTGCTCTGCCTCAACCCATGGTGATTTCCTGGTGGCTTAAATTGTTGCTAAAGTAACCACTAACAGTGACTAGCTGTACCAATCTCCTGGTGAACACAGCCGATGTTGGAACAGAATGGAAACTCCGATATCAACTGCAGCTAGTTTGACGATAAGGAATCAATCAACAAGGTGGTTTAAGTTGAGTTTTTAGCTTCTGTTAGACCATTTTAGCTGTCTCATTTAACCATGCAGCTGTACCCACTGTACACTCTTTGCCCCGCATAAAGCAGCAGACAGACAGAGACTGGCTGTTGAAGCCATAGTCACTAACCTCACCAGCTAGTCCAGCAGCTGAAGAGTAAAGATCTTTTTATTAGGAAAGTGATGGTTACCAAAACAAAATTAAAAGAGAAAAATCAGACCTGGAGTCATCAAGTGGACACAAACGTGTGTGTGTGTGTCTTTTTTTTTACAGTATATACACTGGGTCTGCTACTTTACTTGTAAACTGGCATCTTTTATCTAGTTTTCTTTTATTTCCCATCTCCCAAGACTCACCTTTTAGTGGTTGTGTTGGACCTTCCAGGTGAACAGGTATAGGATCAGTTGGACATTCAGTAGTTGTCTCATCAGGAGGGAAAACTGTATGAAAAATGCTAATTAACACCAGCTGATTAATTCCCTGACATATAACATGCACTGTGGTATAAAACAGAACAACAGGTGTGTGATCTTTTGGATTTGTAACAGTTAGGCTATGTTCAAACTGCAAGGTGGAGTGTCCGCACTATTATCTGAGTGATCAAATTCGATTTTTGTGTCCAGACAACATAGGCCTGGGCGATATAGTGAAGCTTCATATTGATCGATCTTGACAATTATTGATAATTTTTAATAGCCTGTCCTATTTTTAAAATGTACAGACCAACCACTTTTTCAACCTAACAGGCCTCACCTGAGGAGATAAACTCTCCATCAGCCTCTGCTCAGCCTCTTCTATTTGTCTGCTGGAGCATGCTGCATGGATGTGGAGCTGCCTGTTTTTCAGCTGATTGTCAACCTTGGATGCATTATTTTGAGTGAGTTTATCTTGTTTCCTTAGGTATTGAAGTAACTTATTTTCTGAGAGACGATTTATCCTTGTATGTTAACCAATGTATAACTTCTCTCCTTTATTTTTTAGCAATCAAATCATCTGTGTAATGCAGTCGACTGAATGAAGAAATAAGTGGTTGAAAGGCACTTCTCTGGTCCTCATATTTTGACTGATATGCCAGTGTAGAGGCTATGTGCGTAATCCAGCCACCAACAGCAACCAAGTTTCTTCACTTGTAGTTGTGTGAAGAGTATTCCCAGCCCTGAAACAATTTTCCTTCATGTCCTGCTTTGAAACATACAACTGCTCACCTTCATCTGGGGATGACATCTCCACCTCCTCGAAGGCTTCCATTGGCTGTGACTCTGTCATTACTATAAAAAAGTAAATAAAAAGAACATGAAATGATGTGTGAGGTCACAGGTATGGTGGCCATGAAAGCTCAACCAAAGACCAAAGAAAGACCAACCACTTTTTCAGGACACACAGGTTATCATATGTTAACAACAATGAAAAACACACAAATAAAATTACATAAATAAGTAGAAATATCTCATATCTGTGAGCTGACGTGTACTTTTTTTCACAGTTTTCTCTCTGGTGTGAATGGGTTGTACTGTACTCGTGTTTTTCTCGTGGTTGGTTTGTAAAGACAAACAGCCTGTGGTGGAGCTGATACTGTGGACTGTGACTCATAGCTGCCCCGGTAAAGACCCCAACCTCTTTGGCTGTCGTACACTCTCAGAAAATAAGGTACAGAACTGTACTTTTAGGGGTACAATGGCTTGTCACTGGGGCAGTACCCTCTGAAGGTACAATTTTGTACCCTTGACACTGGGTACTTGTGTGTACCCTTGTGGTTTGTACCTTATAAAGACCAATCTTGTACCTCTGGTGGCAATTTTGTACCCTTATTTTTAAGTACAAAAATTGATTTTTTTTTTTTTTTTTGTATCTGGAATATACAAAAGACAAATACATTTTAAATTTATCAGAATGTATTTTTTATTTTCACATTTCAATTTCATTTAACTTTAAACAATGTAAAATTGTCCATTGCAGGCAAGTCCATTCTCCACCAACCTTAAAACTGAATACATGAAAATAACACTCGTGACAGAAGATCTTCACATGTCAGTTTTGTACATCTTTAAATACTATGTCGAAGTGTGACATATAAGTTGACTGGTGGAGTCAATAGTGGTTTACTTGCCTAGTGACAGTTATTGGCAGAGGCGTATCACGTATCACCAAGGATCTAAATAGGTACTTTCTCGCATAAAAAAATATTAAAACTTAAGAAAGTGATGTATTAACAGCGCTAAAGCGAGAATTAAAACAGCTTTTAGCAGCTCTACCGCTGCCGGTTGCCGCGAAATGCATTCTGGGAAAATTGCATACTGTATACTGCGGTGTGGACGGGCTCTTTGTCTGCCAGGCTGTAGGTAGCTGATTTTACTGTGCATCCATGGTTGCCCGTTTGTGAATATCATAACATACAATATTGACTGGATGATTAGTAACTTTTCATACCTGCAAATCTGCTAAAAAAAAAAAAAAAATATTTCAAGGCTACTCAAAAATGGCTTAGAAGTTAAAATCTTCATTGAATACTTACAGTAAGGAAACAGTGAAACCTTCACATTTAAAAAGTACTACTGAAGAAAGACTAAATAATTATTTAAACATATTAATATTTAGGCTACTGCCATTTGTAGAGCCTAATACAATTGTACCCCAGCATGTAGAAGAAAAGGTACATATATGTACCTTTTACCACTGGGGTACATATATGTACCTTTTGGGCCCTCAAAAGGGTACAAATAGTTACCTTAAGGTCCAATAATGAGCCCTAGGGGGTACAATAGTGTAGATTGTACCTAGGGGTACAAAAAAGGACTCGTACTCTACCCTATTTCTGAGAGTGTAACTGCATTGTCTCTTGGCTCGCAGGTAGAGCAAACGGGCCGGTGGCAGCGGTCGCTCCATCTAATGAGCCCTGAGACACTGTGACAGTGAGAGCAGCTCTGAAGGATAGGTGACCAGAGCTACTGCATATTTTAATAGCTCACAGGCGCAGGGATGGTCTTTTGAGAACTGCAGTGGGATCCATAGTGACGCCTCAATCCATCAAGCCATCAATGACGTGTCTCTTGCCAATACATATTGCTATTGCTTTATTAACCAGGCCTAAGACAACATGAACCCATCTGCATGGGCTGCTGTGGTAAGGACATAGGCGTCAGTCATTACGTACGCTGGGGAAGCAGCTTTCCAACAGCATCCATCAGCTCGCCTTACAAACAATCATGCTGTAGAGTCGCAGAGAAATGATTCATTTCAGCCTGACCTTTCTCTGTTTTGTGTTACCTCTCTGCTAGTAGCAACAGGCCTCTGCACTTCTGTCACCCTGGATTTGACATTGTGTGTCGCAAAAGTGAGCAGCCAGAACATCTGAAATGAGGCGCTTATATAGAAATCCTATTTGAATCATTTCACCTTCCTCCTCCTAATGTAGTTTGGGTCTGGATATGCCAAATGGATTACAGCTGGTAGTGTGAACATAGTTCTTAAGGTTATAGAAGCTCCCAAAAGATATCCAACTGAAGAACCAGCTGATGGTACAACATTTTCTCATAAACAATAAGTCCACTGATGAAAATATATTAAGAGGCATAAGAATCAAGATTACCATTATCTGTAGGATTTATATCCAGCACAGTCAATGTAATCCTCTCTGGGAATCCAGGTCTTGGATCTTCCGAAGATCTGAAAATATAATTGATAATGGTTATTACCTAATACAAGTAGAAGCAGAAGAAAGCCAATTTTATCACTGCATTCTGAGGAATTTTCTGTGTGTGCTTACATAATAAGAAAATATCTCATTCTTTCTATAATTATAATGAAAATAAAGTCCAGTTGACCATAATGACAACAGGACAGATTTAGAAAGGTCCCACATTTTAAATGATGGTTGCCCTGTTTAAGAAATTGGCTCTTTTTTATAAAGAATTACAAGCTGCCCAGACTAAGAACAAAAACTATAGCTATAATGATAATGATGTGAGCATCCAAACTGATTAATGATAACATTCTGTAAGGCTCCAGCTGTGTCAGCAGCTCAGAAAAATGGATATCGATGACCTGTTACTGCTGTATGTTACACAGAGAAACAAAAAACAACCAGACAACCCACAAACAACTGTCTCACATCAGCCGTGTCAGCCCTTTGTTAGGTTAGCCTGTATTTAACAGCTGTGTTGTTCCTTCACTCTTCGTTGGTTAATCTGTTGTCGTCCTCATGTCTGTTCTGTAGTCATTCTATTTTCGTTCACATGTTTCCTGTGCTCCTGTGCTTATTCCCCCGTCCTTATGTGTTCCTTGTGTTCCTGATTTGTTCCTCATTTTTTCTCATTTGTCCTCAGTTACTTTGGTCTTTACCTTTGCCTGCTGTTTGTTGCCAGTTTTGGTCACCTGCCATTTCTATGTTCGCACTTTTGATTTTTGCATTTTGGACAATAAATTCATGAGAGCTCACTTTTTGTTTTTATACCAGCCTGCCTGTGTGTGTCTTGCGTTTGCGTCCTTTTTGTGTAAGTGTAACACAACAACGTTGTCTTTTAAAGACAGCTTTTACAGATACTCATGTGTCAACATGAGTTATCCTGGTGCTGGTCAAAAAATAACATCAGTAAAGACAAAACAGCTTTCACACCCCATCAGTGCCAAAGACGTTTTTGACATATTATCTCTGGTAAAATTATTTTTTTTACTTCTAAATGTGTATCTTGCAGCTTAAAATTCCATTACAGAAGTCTTGAAAAATGTGTGAACATTACGTCTGGTCAGTTGGCTCATACTAAGTGTAATCAATAGGCTGTGATGGCATTTATGAATGCCTTGGTAATCATCAATGCACAAAGGTCATGATGATTTCCTTCCCACCCCCCGAAACATGAAAATGTTTCTGCTAAACTGCTGGAGCACCAATTCAAGGTATGAAAGTGAAATTCTATAAAGATATTTAATTATATTATCGTTATTAAGGTTCCAGAGATATAACTCATAATCACTATTGTCTAATCATGCAAAAACTAAAAAGAACTAATCAATCAAACTTTTTGCAGTTGACAGTCCGTGAGATGAGTGACAACATAAATAAAATTTGAATTCTGTAGATAGAACTTACCTGGCTTTATACAAACAGTGGTATTCTCCACTGTCACTCATTAATGTTGGGCTCATATAAAGATTAAATCTTTCTTTAGCGTCACTTAATAGATCAAGCCGAAATCTATCCTCAGGATTAGACACTGTAGTAGCTGTGATCGAATCCTGTAAGTGAAAAGAGATGATCAGGACAAGATTTTTGATGACAGAATACGAACCAACAACAGTACACAGTACTATACTTACACTGTGTGTAGTCTGTATTCTACAATTTTATGACTGCCACACTACAGACAGATTCAGACGGAGATAGACTGCAAGTGTATATGCACAGTGGCATTAGAATAAGGATCAGGATTTTGAAGTATCTATTTTCATGTAACTGGATGAAGCTGTGAACTCCTGACAATGTCTGTAGAATCATACAATCACACAATCATCATACAAGTAATCTTTTGTATCAGACAAAATATACAATATACTGAAAATGTGAGTGCATCTAAAGAATGATGCGGTATACAGTACCTTAGCTCGTGCTTTCATTATAGGGTTGTCGTCCTTGGTCCACCAGACTTGCAGTTCATTCTTGGACTGGCTTCTGGGTACGTCAATGTAGCATTTTAGAATCACCTCGTCACCCACAGGCACCACAAGGGAGCTCTGAACCTCGGGTACTTGGGGGGAGGGGGGGCAAGAAAGAGAAGAAGAGGAAAGAAAGAAGAAAAAGACAGTAAGTCGGTCTTATTTATTTTCTGATGGACCTAAAATAAAATGTAATAAATCTGTACCAGTGTCAACTATTGAACCTTCAGATGAATTTATTCATTTGATCCTTGGGAATTATTGCATTGCTTTGTAAAAAAAAAAAAAAACTTCCACTGTGGAAGGGCATGTCGATACATGTTGCCTGGAACACTTTGTGTCGAACTGGTGCAAAAAACAGCTCCTTGTACGATAAAATTCCCCCATATCATTGACATGTAATAGTTTGGTTCTACTTACTGCTCTTTTTTCATTACCCCACACCACTAACTTTAATATTATTAGCTGTGTATGACAAAGACATCCTACCAAGTGAAACTCAAAAGGTGGAGTCACCTCTCAGCTTTAGCATAAAGGCCTCAGTCTGCTTTAAACATATTCACTTCAAACTCTATTTCCAGATCACAATGGGAGAAATACATGTCAGATGTGTTTGCCAGCTCTGTATTATAATTCTTGACTCGTTACGCCACTTTTTGTGTGAACAATTGAGTGATTCATGATAGCCTTTAAAGAGAGACAGTCTGAAAGGGTTTGCTTCTTATCTTCATTTGGCGCCATCGCAGAAGAACTAGTTTTGAAGTTTACTGAACCCTTAAGTCAGAGCATGGATGAAAAGAACTGTAGATTCCGTTAGAGGTAGACTTGTAGTTCTCGAGACCGGTCTCGGTCTCAAGACCAGTCTCAAGACCACTTTTCCGTGGTCTTGGTCTTGTCACAGCCTCAACAGTCTTTGGTCTTGGTCTTGGTCTTGATACTCTCTGGTCTTGGTAGTGTCTTGGTCTCGGTTTAGGCGGTCTTGACTACAAGTTTACTCAAGACATAAATGCATTCATGATGTAGTATGCCTTTTGTTCTACAGTTTGAATGTATATGTTTATGTATCTGTTCTTTGTGATGTCTGTGTTATATTGTTCTTGTCCCACTGAACTACAGCTACAACTACAACTTGATAAAGTGTGTTATAATTGAGATGCCATTGCACACATCAAGGTGACCAGTTCTTCCTCTTGTTAATGTACAATTTGAAGTACAATTTTGTACTATTTGTACTATAAACTATTTGTATTTTGCATTTAATTTAATGCATTTTTTGGTGCACCTGCGTGTGGGTTCTACAACTCATGCAAAATGGCAAAAAAATAGTCTTTTTTTGGTCTTGGTATCGGTCTCGGTCTCGAGCTGAACAAGTCTTGGTCTTGACTTGGTCTGTCTTGGCCTTGGTCTTGGTCTTGGTCTTGATACTCTCTGGTCTTGGTAGTGTCTTGGTCTCGGTTTAGGCGGTCTTGACTACAAGTCTAGTTAGAGGGCCACAACTTCAAACTGACATCTGAAATCAGTAGCAACTATAGAAAGGGATCAGTCAGTAAAACATCTGAAATGTCATCTATTTTGCGTGGCTCAAATGAATACAAAAGAATTTGCTGAGAAAAGATAACATCATCCGGTATCACAAGAAGATATAAAACCAAGCAGCAACCTTAAGCCAATGCAGAAGTGCCAAACAAGTCCAGTTGCTCCAAAAATGTCACAGTGGCTCTGTCCACTATTGTGAAACAGTCTTTCACTCACAGATTTCTCTGATGATTATAAATGACCTTTAACCCTTTCATGCATAGAGGCACTACAGTGTACAGCTTATTCAAAAGCTGTTTTCTTGTATATCCATAAGATTTGATGGCATAGTTGTACATCAGCCACCACAGTGGATGCTATTGCATCATCTCATACACTGCCACCCATTGCAAAGCCACTGCAAGTGGAAAAAAAAGAAGAGTGAAACCAAGATGGCCGACAGACAGCCAGCAACACCAAGTTGGTCATTTATTTCTGTTCAAAGCTTTTGAACAGCTTCTTTTTAAAACATGAATTGAAAAAATATATATTTCAAACCTTATTTTTCATGCCTAAAGATAAATAAAAACACTTAGTAAAAAAATCCTGACTGAGGTTATCATAATTCATGCATGAAAGGGCTAACAGCAAACGAGACCATCAGTGAAAAGACTGCTATTTTTATGTGGTTACTATTAATGCCTTTGCTCAGGTCCAATCACATCACATATAAAATCACAACCTCATCGTGATCCGTCCTGTGGTCTCTCTGTCACGTGCTTCCAAAACAAATGCGTGCGCCGGCACACGCTAGCAAAGATCTTTACAAAATCAGGCGCGGTGTCGTACTGCTTTTTTTTAAAAGGGGCAGCTAGAATCAACAAAAACTTAAAGTCCCTGGTGGTCACTTTAAGGAAATGATTGAACATCCATATCTGACCAGTCTTACTTTCACAGGACACTGGAAAGATTAAGCACTGTCATCCAGTTATACACAATTAAAGCCTCAGACTTAAAATATAGCTAAACTCATAATTAAAGGGTCTAACGCTTACTCTGCTGGAATTACCAGCGCCACTTTAGCCAAAGTTTTGTAGTTAATTCTGCAAGCACCCACTATAATTAGAGGAAACGCGACAGCATGAGCTCCTTTCTTTGCCAGGGGCAAGCCTGAACCCCTTTTGACACAGATGTGCTTTAAGGCCTCCGATCAGTAGCTCTTCAACGTGATGACAGCACCCAGATTGTGGTCTACATGTGGTTATTGACAGTGTGCCGTGTATTACACATGTTACACTGCCTTCAGTGTTCTTATCCGTCAAAATGATGCACGGCCATCAGAGTTTTCCATCACTGGTAAACAAAAAAATCAGTAAATGGTGGAAAACATTCTGTTAATGTGACCTCTGGAACCCAACCATACTCTTAGGGAGCAGTTTTAACACTATTTTATTCTAATCTAGTCTTTTTGTAACTACTAAATAGAATCTTAGCAAACAGTTACGTGTGTATTTAGTCTTACAAATGACCTGAGAACCACCTTTCTCTGCCTCCCACTCACCCGTCACTGTAAGCCATACTGCTGATAGAGTTTTTCTTCCTTCCAAAATGCACTCATATATGTCTGAGTCACTGAGCATCGTGCTCTGGAGGACCACCGACCAGTCTCCTTCCCTGACCTTCTCTTCTGAGGGCAACTGGATTCGGCCCTGGAAAGAAGGAATCGTGGCACTGTAAATCACACTGATTGCACTTCCACTTGTTATTGGTAATGTCTGATGTAATATATGTTGTATTATTTGTTTGTAGTGTGCTTGGTTAAACGTAGCTACAGTATGTGAAACTGTGTACGTCGTGGGACGCAAGACAAATTTCAGAAGAAAATTCTGACAGTAAAGTGAAATCAAATCAAAATCAGGTCTCAATTTTTCCATCTTGTTTGGGAAGGGTTAGGCTAGGCGTTCAAGTTAAAGTGTAGCTCATACATGATTTAAAATGTAAATAATCCACACTACAGCAAAGCAGACTTGATTAAACTACTGTAGATTTTATACTGTAAATAAAGACAAAAAGCACAAACCATAAATTTGTCCCCCTCTCTTAGTTCTCCTCCTTGCCAAATTGCCACGTCCTCCCCCATGGCCTCCCACTGGACAGTCCCTTTCTCCTCACGGTAGGCTGAGCCATTACAGGGCAAGATGGCTGGTTCCCCTAACTCCACCTTAAGGTTCAACATCTCCACCACATTAATGGCTGGAGGAGGAGAAGTGTAATGTAAACATGTGTTGTACAAAACAGAAAAATAATGCAGAGAATTTAGTAGAGTTAAAGGAGCAGGGGGGTGGGGAAAGTGAGGATGCTAGTGTTGCACCATTTACTGAAATTTTGGTACTTTCTCAATAATTTTTTGTAAGAAGTTACAATTCCCCAACATTTGGTACTTGTAGGTCAGATGTGCCTCTGATGATTTGAGAGAATAAAATGATTGATTTGTCTGATTATCCACTAGGTGGAGGTACCAGCGAGGTAAACATGTCAGGGGCCAGGGGACATCCTTCCCTGTTGATACAGCATGAACTTCAGCTTCATTAGTCCTGAGAGAGAAGTAATGTCTCTGCCTCAACATGTTGACAAATCATAGGAGATATGTAAGGTATCATTAGAACAGCGTATCAATGTCAGGCCTATCTTGTGTTATAAACATAATGATACGCAGATTTGAAAATGTGAGTTCCAAAACAACAAATGTATGAGGGTTCAGTTATTTGGTAGCACTTTTTAAAATATGGAGCTCCACTATTTTAATACTGACTTTAATACTGTAGTAAAGTAGTAAAAGCTCACAACCCACTGTAGACAGTTAGCCAGCTAGGTAGGTAGCATGTGCTGCCCATGTAGGCTAAGATAACGTCCTTGGAGCAGCATTGTTAAATTGAACTGATAAAAGTAAGTGCAGCAGCTAGATGCTTGATTCAGAATTACTCTTGTATTGTTCCAGCTAACAGGTGCTGGCTAAATCTAGTAGAACTTGGTGAGCTAGCTTGCTTTAGAGGAAGGGGCCATGTCACTGGCTGTGAGAGTGAGAGTGAGAGGGCAGGAATAATATGACATTATGAAATGAAAACAGATTTACAGATTTATATATATATATATCAACAGATGTGAAGGATACAGTTGACTAGACTCGGTACTTAGTTACATGAGTGTCATGGCGACGTGTGAGAAAAAAATCTATAAGGGTCATTCCATGAAATCGGTGCCTTTTGTGTCCCCAAGAAATTATCAGTCATACAATTACAGTAACAACAAACAAAGATGTAATTTGAAAATATAACATTACCATGTCTTCTCTCCTCAATAAAACATCAAATTAAAATCAATTAAATATCATTTTAAATAATAAAAATGATTTTTAAGCTGATGAGGGTGAGGTTTTTGGCCTGTCCCTCACTGTTGTTGTTGTACGTCAGCAGGACTTTTAAAAGTAAAATGTTGGCAAAATGTTAAAATGTTCACATTTACATATTGTTTTAAGTATGATCTTATTGTGAAACAGTGTTTTTGGTAAAAATATATATTAATTGTAATAAATATTTACCAATTTATCGGTGTCCCCTAATTTTATGTCAACCCTGTTACCCTAACCAAAAAACCCTATCAAAATAACGGTACATTCTAGATTTGACATGATTTACAGGAGGTTGCATCATCTCTGAACCAGGATGCTAACAGCTCAGTGACAAGTAAGTTTTGCTCATCTCTGATGTGCTATTTTTGATGTTTTTTCAAGGTTGAACCAGGGGGGACAAGCATACAGCGTCAACCCTGTTACCATTTTTTAACATATAAATCCAAACAATTATTTATTTCTCATAATATAATCAATATGTACATGTAATTTCCTTTCAAAGTACATAGCATGTGCTTTAGCTAACATTTGTTTTAGCTAGCAATGGGCAAATTAGCTTGAAATGGTCAACCCTGTTACTGTCAACCCTGTTACCTTTCCAGTAACAGGACTTGACTAAAACAGTTATAAAATATGAAATTCCATAGCTGAGATGGCACAATATAATTTCTTGTCATTTTAAACTGTCTTTAATTCCTGGCTACTGAAAAAATAGCAATTAAATATAATTTAAATTTTAACTTTTCAAAGTTGAAAAGGCACCGATTTCATGGAATGACCCATAAGCCTATTTGAAATTTCTAATTCACAGTTTCACAAAAGTTAGAATAAAAAGTGGGTTCTGTTGAGGGCAATCTGAAGTTGAAACCTTACTATCTAGTTTCATCAAATCATATCATACTAAAATGTCTCCTGGGCAGAACGTGTATGAAACATAAGTCACCATTGCAGAGCCCTCCAAACTGAAGACACAGCACCATCACCAAAATACACGGAGGAAACATACTGTCCTTTCCTCTTCTTCAGTGCTGAAACAGAACAGCCTCATTAGAACGATTACAGTTCGTTATAACAAAAAAGAAACAACAGGCTAATCACCAATCAATTTCTTGTAAAGGTTATTAACAGGTCTATTTTGATCTATTTCCAAACGTGAACCTAAGCCAGGAGAGCGGCATGTATAAAAGTTACACAAGTTGGAGGTCCCGGTTTGTTGTCAAATCAACATTTGAGCGTTTTGAAGTTCGGCATCTTTCATGCGAAACAAAAAACAGAAAATGGAATTACAGGCAGATCTTACCAAAGAGTGTCCCGAGATGAAAGAATCTCCTGAGGCGGGAGGCTTCCGTGGTGATGTGCCGAAGCTCTGACTGTTTTAGAAGACCACAGGTGTCTCCCGTTTCAACACGGGCTCAAATCTCAACAGCTCCAAGTGGCGCCTTCAAGTTCTGTGGGAAATATCACAGTTATACTCTTTTGCAGGTGGCAGCCTGTCAAAATTCATGCTCTTAACCTGAACGTACAAACCCAATATTGCACATACTCTACAGCACAATTCATTTTGTGGTTTTAAAAAAGCAAAGAGGCGGCCTGTGACATACAGTGTAGCTCATATAGGCCCTCAATAGCTTGTTTGCCTTTTGCCACAGGTTACATTGAACATACAGCAACATACTTGCCTTCACAGCCAAACTCAGAGTACATAACATCGCACAAGACCTCCACATTGTGCTTAGTTGGCAACCTGCACCAGGAGGCACGTGGCAGAATTGTCACTTGTAATGTGAAGCTTTTGGGGTGCAGCTTTGGAGAAATGTGGTTGCACAGTGTTGCAAAATGACCACTGTTTTATTTTGATCACATCTGAAACTGATCTAATTTCCATCTAAATGTGATTATTTTTGGGTTCAATTAACAAGCAAATGAATTAAAATAATATAAAAGGTCACATAAGCAAACAAAAATGGAAAAGCTTGCTTTAAGGCCACCCCTATAGTGTGATATTGGCATTTGACACCAGACAGTGTAGATACAGTAGAGGAGTGAAATGTGTAATGTAGATCCGTTTCTGAAATGTTAGATGGCACGAGGCTTGTGAATCTACCGTGACATTTAGTGACGATGCATTCAGGCTCATTAGGAAAAACGGATATGCAAAGTTTACCCAAAAAGTCGTTAAAGGGGTAATTATAGATATTGGTGGTATTTTTTGTTGTTGTTGTTTTTATGGGTGTTGTTGTCTGAACTTTTACTATTATAATTATTTATTTTCCCGTCTAGCTTATTTGCATAGTTAAATCTGTTTTAACTTTGGAATGTTTTACATGTAGTATACTGTAAAAAATGTCAGTAGATTCTACGGTAAAAAAAAAAAATGAAAAGATACAACAGTAAAGAAACGGGTTAAATACGATTTTTAGGACAGTAAAATGGTAAGTTACCATCACTATATATCAGTCAAAAAAAAAAGTAATTTGTGCATCTATTTTTTGTAAAAAAAAAAAAAAAAAATACAATTTGTCACTGTTAAGTTTACTAATCTCATATTGGAGATAGAAATATGTTCCAATATATAGCAGCTAATACTGTAATTTTTGTATTCATATAAAAAAAAAACATTTTGGCACTGTTAAGTTTACTAATCTTACTAACATTGTAAATTTTGCATTTATGTTTTGGAAAAAAAATATTTACACTTTGTTATGATAAAGAAAATGAAAATGAATGTCATGTACAAAAGTTTTTTTTTATTTGTTTACATTAATTTCCTCTGGTTTTTGTATTTCTCATTTACACATCAAGTCAATGATGTCATGTTAACGTGCGGGGAGCGGGCGGCTGGGCGCCCTCTGTTTTATAAAGGGATTCATCTAATAGTGCACAACTAATGCAATAAGCAGGATAAAGTCAATCACATGACGAATTCCTTCCACATAAAGCACATTTCAGTCATGATAATATTGTGAATAAAAGCCCATAGTTTCACATATGTTATTTTTCGGGGTTTGGTTAAATAGTGAAATATATTACAAAACGAGGTGAATTGGTTTAGTCTGAACTCTTGGTTGACGGTGTTGGGAGATGGGTAGTGTTGATTCCCCGAGTGTCAAATAAACAAATGGATAAGAAGAGGTCAAAGCCATCAGGTGAAGAAGAGGAGAAACGAGCAAAAGATAAAGGTATGGAGCCGTCACCTACTCTTCATGAGTAGCCTATGATCATACATGTTGTGAAATTAAATGGCGTTTATTAGTAGCTATAGGCTAACTCGTATGTTTGTTAGCCTCTTGCTATAGCTACTGCTGGCTATTATAGTAGATGAGGACAGCATCCGTTATCAGTCCAACTGACTAGCAAACATTATATCTAATTAATTTCCCCCTAATAATGTGTATGTAACACAACGATGACTAGCTATTGTTTGGTAAACGTCGCGTTAGGTCCTGTCCTCAGTAAAGTGAATTATCAATTCTGTAAGCTAATTCAAAAGACATACTGTAGCCTATTTTGCACTGATATTTTGTGATATAGCTTTCTGAGTCATTTGGAGTGTGTCATGTATACAATTAGCCATTAACCAAGGAGGTTGTGTTA